>OY992882.1:126217115-126329615 GCA_963921405.1 Cepaea hortensis | reverse complement strand
ACTGAACAGCACAGTACCCAAGGATTACTTGAGTATAAAATTTTTTTTCAGCTTTCTTTATACTTTCGTTAGTCTGGCTTTGGACATTAACTGTGCTGTATATATACTTGTAACTTACTAACATCATAAGCAATTTTGTTTATATTTATTCCATCATACCTATTGTTCATCATGTCTTCTTTAAAAGATTTCATTGAAATGGGTTTAAAAATGAATATGTCTGGTGAGGGATTGAGAACATGGAGTGAAAGTAAATATGCAGAATATCTTTTGAAGCAAGAGCAAATTAGTGAGAGGGATGAGAGAGCGGCCGAAAGGGCGTTAAAGCAATCGGAAGCTGCTTTAAAGCTTCAACAGGCACAAGCAGAAGCTGCTCTAAAGCAATCAGAAGCTGCTCTAAAACAATCAGAAGCTGCTCTAAAAAGTAAAGAGGCAGACTCAGAAGCTGCTTTAAAGCTTCAACAGGCACAAGCAGAAGCCGCTCTAAAGCAATCAGAAGCTGTTCTAAAGCAACCAGAAGCTGCTCTAAAAAGTAAAGAGGCAGACTCAGAAGCTGCTTTAAAGCTTCAACAGGCACAATCAGAAGCTGCTCTAAAGCTTCAACAAGCACAATCAGAAGCTGCAGTGAGGCAAGCTGAGATCTTAGCCCAAAGTAAGAGAGAAGAGCAAGAAACACAACTAAAAATTGAACAGCTAAAAGCTGAATGTTCTAAAGAGAAAGTGAATAGAGAAACAGACAAAGATCAACCTCATAAGAAGTATCAAGGTCTGATCAAAAGTTACAACACAGGTGATTGCATAGCAGCATTCACCCAAAATTTTGAATTTGTTATGGATCATTACAAAATCCCAAAACCTGAATGGGGGATAGTATATGTAAGAAGTCTTTCTGGGGAACCTCTTAAAGTTATAGAGTCGATCCCAAATGACCTGAAAGAAGATTATCTTTACATTAAAGCAAAAATTATGTCACATTTTTTGCTAGATGAATCAGGTTATAGAGAACAGTTTAGAAAGTTGTCTCCTAAGCCAACACATACGTTCTCTGATTACATCTCAGAAATTCAAAATATTTTTTTCTAAATGGCTGTCAGCAGCTAAAGTAAATGGAAGTTATGACAAATTAGTTGATCTTATGTTGAGAGATAAGATTATTGCATCTCTCTCAGCCCCCTTTTCTAAATTTTTGTTGGAATGTCAGTGTGAAAGTGTTCAACAGATTGAAAGTCGTGGCTCTGGTTATTTTGCAGCCAATAAGCATTGTTTCTCTAGTAGTCTGACCAGCACAGACTTTGTAGCAGCAGCTACATATGGCAAATATCAGGCAGGGTCAAATAGCAAACAAAGACCTTATAAGCAAACTGCAGAGAAATTATATCAGTGTAAATATTGCAACTATGCACACAATGAGCATGATATGTGCGACCAACATCCTGGGTACACTGCTTACTTGCATAATTACATTTCTAAGCAAGAGAAAGAGAGGAAGAACTACAAAAAACTTACAAAATGTTACCTTTGTAAGGCTTTTGGTCACTGGCGTAAGGATTGTAAAGCCAAGTCAATGACCAAAAAGGCTAATGCAGCCATGTTTGACATTTCTTCGTCAGAAGATGAAAGTGTACAAGATCACCCAGTAAACTCAGCACATTCCATTGAGGTATTCCATCAGGAAAAATGTACCATTTGTGATCAATTTCATGAGGATGGCGTGTTAACATGCGGCCATTCTATACCTATTACCAGTGAGGAGGCCAATTCTGTAGTAAACTCCAAAGGTATACTAAACATACACCAGGGGTATGTTAATGGTAAAGCTGCCACAGTCTTACGTGATAGCGGGAGTACTCTCATTGGTGTAAAGAGAGATTATATTTTACCAACACAATATAGTGGTAAATATGTCACATGCAGGACATTCTCAGGGAACATAGAGAAATGTCCACTTGCATGGGCATATATAACTACACCATTCCTTACAGGAAAGGTGAAATGCGCAGCATTAACCAATCCTTGCTGTGATATTATCATTGGAAACCTTCCTGAAGTGAATGACATACCACATGACATCAATACATCATCTGTCAGTTGTAATATTGATACTACCACTTCACCTTCATCACCAATCACCATTCATGATGTATTACCACCTGTAATTGAATGTACAAATACCAACCTGGCTATGCCAGAACATACATGTAATTGTGTGAATGTAACATCAATGTGTGATGAGAATGATCGTTGTAATGTAGTAAATGCAGTAACTAGATCTACTGCACAGATGCAAGATCGAATCGATCAAACAGAGGCTTTACAACGAGTAAGTCCAGTTGTAACATCTCCTGAGACAACTAGGGAGACGTTTATAACATCTCAGAAAGCCGATCGATCTCTGCAAAAGTATTTTAAACTTATAGGCCAAAAGCCAAGAATAGCAAAGAATGCTCAATGGTACTTTGCTCTCAAGAACGGAATTCTAACACGGTACTACACCAAAGGTTCCAGCACTATAGAACAAACAGTGCTACCGTTAGAAAACCGCAAGCAAGCATTGAATATAGCTCATGACATACCCTTTGCAGGACACATGGCTTATGCTAAAACTAGAGCAAGGTTACTTACTCAATTTTATTGGCCAAAGTTTTGCAACGATACCAAACAGCATTGCAGATCGTGTGACATCTGTCAAAAGCTTGTCAAAAAGGGTAAACACCCACAAGCTGAATTGCAAGTTACTGATTTGGCTAGTAGACCGTTTGAAAAGATCTCGGTCGATATAGTTGGTCCTCTGAACCATATAACATCTAAAGGTAATAGATACATTGTAACACTCACTGATCTATGTACTCGTTGGGCAGAGGCAATTCCAATGAAGAACATAACTTCCAACGACATCATGGAAGTGTTCTTTCATATTTTTGCGAGGGTAGGATTCCCTGATACCATCCTTTCAGATCGGGGTAGCCAATTTATTTCCTCGGCTACACAAGCCTTTACCAAAATGTTGGGTGTTAAACAATGCTTCAACAGTCCATATCACCCACATTCGACCGGTATAGTAGAAAAGATTAATGGCGATATGAAACATATGCTCTCTAAGGTAACCCAAGAACATCCTGAAGATTGGGATACTTATCTGCCTGCCATTTTGTTTGCATATAGGGAAGTGCCCCATTCCAGCACTGGGTTCTCACCATTCGAAATGTTATATGGTGCACAACCACGCGGCCCATTATCTCTGTATGAATCTGTGTTGACTGGAAGTACAACTGTGTCTATACCCATTTCACCTTATGAACATGTAACATCATTGCGTGATAGAATTATGAAATCATGTATATTAGCCAAAGAAGCTCTCCAAAAATCAGGAGCTATTTACCGACAATATGCTAACAGAGGAAATAGAACTATTACACTGACGCCAGGACAGGACGTTCTTCTTCTTTTGCCAAGTGATAGACATCTCCTAACTGACTCATGGCAAGGACCTTTCAAAGTGCTACGACAAATTTCGACGGTAGATTACGAGATTGCAGTTAGGGACAAACATAAAATTTTCCATATTAACATGCTCAAACCTTATCACCACAGGCAAGACGAACAAGTAGAGACTGCAGCAAGCACCTCCATAGTGGACCAGACGGACGACAACGACACTGACGAGATACCGACACCAGTTCTTGACACAACGACCAACTTACAAGACATTAAGGTAAATCCTAAACTGACTCAGACACAAATTGACAGTTGCAGACAACTGATACAAGACTACAGGACGATCTTTTCGGACAGCCCAGGACAGACAGAGTTAGTGCAACACCAAATCATCTTAACATCTGACGTTCCTATTAAGTGTAGACCATATTCCATCCCTATACACTATAAAGAAAAACTTCATCAAGAAATCATTGATTTAGAAACAAATCATATCATTCGACGTTCACAATCTCATTTCTGTTCACCAATAGTTTTGGTACGCAAAAAGGACAACACTATTAGACTTTGTGTGGACTACCGTAAACTCAACAGCATTACACAGTTGGATTTAGAACCAATGAGCAACTGTGGAGACATCTTGACTGAACTATCTGACCCACGTTATTTTACTAAACTTGACATGACAAAAGACTACTGGCAGATAGCTGTACATCCTGATAGTATACATCTGACTGCATTTGCCACACCTTGGGGTTTATACGAATGGTGTAAACTACCTTTCGGATTAGTCAATGCACCAGCTACCTTCGTCAGAATGACAATAATTCTTTTGACAGACATTGCTAACATCATTTGGTACATGGACGACATTTGCATACACACAAAGGACATGACAGAGCACATAACAGCACTACAGCAGACATTTGACAGAATTAGACATCATGGACTGACTGTGAAACCTTCCAAAGTGGATATAGCCTTTCAGGAAATTTCATTTTTAGGCTATAAGATCTCAAATGGCTTTATATCAACTGACGATAACATCATGTCCAGAATTTTGAACTTGTCGCTCCCGACAACTAAGAAACAGTTGCGAAGTGTGTTAGGTCTTTTAAATTATTATAGACAGTTTATTCCTCATTTTGCTGAATTGACCAAATGTTTCACTGATCTACTAACGAATAAACATCCCAGTGTGATTGTAAACAGTGAATGTTTAAGGCCAGCATTTACGAAAATTCTTTCATATTTTTCTAAATCACCTATTTTGAAATTGCCAAATTTGAATATTACTTTTAGATTAAGATGTGATGCGAGCTCCGTAGCCATTGGAGGTGTGCTTCTCAAAGAACACGACCAAATCTTGTACCCAGTATACTACGTCTCTCGAAAACTGAACACCGGCGAACGAAATTACAGTACACCGGAACTCGAGGCTCTTGCCATGGTATTTTCGGTACGTAAACTTTCTAGATTTTTGTTAGGCAAACATTTCATTATTGAAACAGATAATACTCCGCTGACAATTGTTACCAGAGGAACGCCTAGTAACAGCAGGGTGGCAAGATGGTCCCTTCTTCTGCAGGACTATAGCTATGAGGTTAACCACATAAAAGGTTCACAAAACTGTCTTGCAGACCTTTTGTCGAGATGTCCATACCACGAACCTAATACCCAGTCGACACCAGAGCACAGTGCAGAGGGTGTATAAAACTGCAACGTAGATAGTGCTCAGTACCACAGCCAATTGTGACAATGTGTCAGTAACGCTGTGTACACCATTGTGATGGGGAAGATTGTATCTCCCAATGTATATAACTTATGTACATATTGTGATTCTTATTATTATCATGCGAATGAATGCGTGTATAATTGTGAGATATGTGAAAGAATGGAATCAGTATTATGTAAACTAATGTGTTGTATGACTGTGAGATATGAGAAAGAATGTAATTATTATTGTAAATAAATATAACAACCAGACACTACAGAGAAGTGTCACGGGACAACACTACAGGATCCAAGAAGTTACCAAGCAACTAAAACGTGAGGTAATCCTAAAGTATCCAGACCGAGTTGCCTAAGACGTTTTAACAAGGTACGAAAGATGACTGCGACAGTACAATCCGAGCAGAAGGCGGAAGAGACGATCTAACAGCTGATAGTAACAACTACTACTCCGTTTATAGAAGATCCATCCAGAACAGACCAGCTTTGTGTGAATGACATCACAACACATGTAATAGGACAGCTGTATACTTCCGATTTTTTGCATAGTAATATTAAAAGTATATAAATGTATGACAATTGTATTAAAATGTAATTTAAAATATTTCCATATACGGAATTGTATATGTCGATTTTTTTTTAAAGGATGTAATCTCAGCATCGTAACTTAATTGCTTCTTTACAAACGTGACTTTTTGTGCACATTTGTCAATAAGGATCAAATTATGACACCAAGAAATAAATTTCCAATTGTAATTTATGTCTTGTAAACGACGATAAATTATTGTTCCTAAATTTTCTGTATAATAACCAGGGGACATTATTCTAAATTATTGGTGATATGTAAATATGTATTGTAACCATGAACATGTGTGCTTGATAAATAACATGTCAATGTAACATCGTTTAGATATGGACAGTATATTGCCAAAACTGTTGACCTTCATTAGAAACTCTAAATAGAGGTCTGATGGAGGAGTCATCTCAGAGGGAGATGCTCACGGCTTGACCTAATTATTTTAGTATTTTTGTTCTTGGTTGTGAGGTAGGGGCCAGTTTAGCCGATACCTACCGGACTAGCTGGGTCACAGCGAGGTAATGCCCATTAAATAGATTGTACTTGACAGTTGTACTTCATAGTGCAACATAAGTGGTGTATACATATTGTTGACTATTCACCTGTATATATTTATGATAATTGTTAATGTATAATGTTCGACTTTGACATGTTTAAGAACACCTAGAGATATATTATACATGTAAGGAAATCCTTTCATGAAAAAGGGGTGTGGAGAGTGTCAAGGTCTCACAGCCGAGGTTGCAACGCGTTGTCTGTACCAACGCCAGACACCATAACAACACGCAACCCTGAGTAATGTTAAACACGGCAGAGAGAACGCGGCGTCTTTGCCGACGCCTGGATAAGCAGCCACGCACAGCAATTGAGTTCACCCCATGAACCGTGCAGGGGACACCAGCTGACGTGAGCGTGTAGCGTGTAGGACGCCAGAACTGGCAGACGGGCTTAGATCGTTGAACGGACAGGTCGCAAGGGAATGCGAGTTGAGTTTGAATCTGCCTTGAGAGCTAGCCTGTATGACAGTGGGAGACTGGTTCGAACGCTTGTATAGTTTGACTGTAAGTGAGATGTTTATTGCTTGCATGTATTATTATGTATTGTAGTGATATTGTTCATGCTATAATGATTGTTATGGATTGTCAGTGCGCGATGTTTGTGCGATGATAAATGCGGCGCGTCAATAAAACGTGTGAATAATACTTTCGGATATTCACTTCGTGTGATTTGATAGTTTGATATTACTTCACACTTGCCAGAAAACGAGCTACTTGTCTTGTGTTATGCAAGACTCTGACAAGTGCTTGCAGCGGCAGATCACGCGTTTGACTGGCTGAATGGCACCTTACCGTTTTGACAGACGATAGTTTGTAAAAAGGAGTTATACCTCCCAATAACACAAACCCTGGGCTGGGATTAGAGACCATATTTTGCCAATGCAGCACGATCCCTCTCTCAGCATGCCTAGTTTACTCCAGAGGAAAGGTAATACCATTACATCTGGAACAAGACAAGTTGCAGTAGTTGCTGAAGCAGTAAAGCAATGTTCAAACTGTCCGTCTGTCGAAGCTTCCATACTAGACTAGTTGCCGACAAAGGATTATGGCCTGTTCTACACTGTCGTTTAGTCATTAGGCAGCATTTTCTATGGATATTATAAGGCTTGTATTCTCTCAATTCGCTTGAAGCCGTTGTTGGTACAATGTGGGCTGTCGGGTTTGGTGAGCGCCGCCCAACATTCGGCTCTAACAGAAAGCAGACAGTACCGTCTACTGTCATATGGTAGCTCAGCCATATAAGACTAAGACTTGACATAGTATTTAGTTAGCCAATGATTTAAACTGCGTTCTTCTCACCGCCACAGCTGAGGTCTTACGTGCTGACTAGGCAAGGCAACGACACCGTGTGCCAGTCGTTCAAGTTGAGACAAGACCAGATCATGCGTAAATGTTTGCCACGTGAGTAATCTCTACACCATGTGTCTCCATCCATCCATCATGTGCCATGCCGGTAAGCGTGGGCGGTCATGTTCTGCCATCTCACTCGATCACCAGAGTCGTGGATCAGCTCCGCGTTTCTGTCTCGACCATGCCACAAGGCCAAGCCATCCAGGTACTTGCCTCTGGGTCTTCCCCTTGGTCTGTTCCTCTCGATCTTACCAGTTGTCACCACGTTTTCCAAGTCATTTCTTCTCATAACATACCCAAAAAATTGTGACTGTCTACGTCTCATGTCTCTAATCAGTTTACGATCTTCATTTGTTTCTTGAAGGACTTGTTCATTGGTCTTTCTGGCTGTCCATGGTATTCTTTGCATTTTCCTCAGAAACCACCATGTGTCTACAAGTCAGCTAACCTGCTTGCTCTGTTGCTTGCTGCTTCTTAGGTTCATATCTTGTTTTTGTTTATTTATTGGCTGCTTGGTTGATTGGCTGTGGCGACCCCCCCCCCCCCCTCTTTTTCTCGGGAAAAATGATATAATTCTTAGGTCCTATGCATTGGCTGTCCAAGAAGTGATAATAATTTGCATAGATCAGAGTTGTTTTGTGTGGATGTGTGATAGTGATATTAAATTATCATCATCAAGTGACATGCCGACTGGCGTAGGCGTTCATGACTCTCCACAGATCTCGGTCTTTGGTTTTCTGGATCAACTCTGCCTTTGATATTCCTCCATGCCACCGCCGTAATCCATTCAGCATCATTTCTCGTGGTCTGCCTCTGCCTCTCTTCCCCTCGATCTTTCCAGTTGGCACAATGTTCTCCAACGCCTCTCTACTCATCACATGACCAAAGCAAGCTGTTTGTCTCTTTCTTATTGTTGGATATAATGTTCTAGTTTCATTAGCCTCTTTCAGGCATTCGTTGTTAGTTTGGCAGTCCAAGGGATTCGCAACATTCGTCTAAGGAACCACATCTCTGTTGCTTCCAATCTCTTCCTAATTGGCAGCAGATCGCGTTGCGCTGGGTAATTATTAAATAACATCTATAAATGCACACGTTGCTAATATTAAGTAACATCTAACACTAGTATTGGTATTAATTAACGCCTATAAATTAATATGTAATTGACAATAATTAACGGCTATAAATGTACTTTCAAATGATAGGATCATCTGTAAATGCACGTATACACATTCCCATTTGTATGGTACATTACAGTTTCCTATGTATTTATAATGCCCATGTTAAACATTGCCTCGGTGAGTCATGTAATATTGATTATTTTTCATGCGTTTTAATGCTTATTGTTCTTTTGTTGTCTAAGATTAGCTTCATAAGTGATGTAGAATGAAATAATGTATGAGAGGAAATAGAGTCGAAGGGCAGGATGTCAGACGGGCAAGCGTGCCCAATTCTTAACCCGTTGAAAATAAAGTTCGTTCGTTCGTTCGTTTTGATTATACTAACATTTGTAAATGTAGGTTTTAATTATACTCGCATTTATAAACAAACTAGTCACATATAATAACTAACATCTATAATTGAACGTTTCGCAATCGTTAACTCACACCTATAAACACATATGTCAATGATATTAACTGACATATATAAATGAATGTGTCACTGATCTACAAATCCGTATGTCATTGATATTGACTAACATTTATAAACACACATATCACTGGTATCTATATCTATAAAAGACGATGTATGTCTGTATGTATGTCCGTTCTTTATGCGTTCACGAACGGTCCATCCGATTGAGATGAAATTTTCTAAACGTCTTCTTCTCATTCCCCTTCAGCCAACTGTCATAGTTTGTTAGTGTACAATCAGCTATTTACTTACTAAAATTTAATATTTTAATATCTTATCATTTATATATATAGCGAGGGGACTTAACTTAAGAAAAGTTATTTCAAGGGGCATAACTTTTAATAACATTGCTATATATTTTATATATAGATTATTGCATTGTCTTCAAAGATTTACAAACTCTTTGTCTACAGTTATTTACAGGCATATGAGTTATAATAAATAATGATATAATCTTTAAGGCATATTCAAAGTTTTCATAAAAATAATGCATCTATTTAAATAGTGAAAATTTTGTAACTCATCATTTTATGTTTAAAGAAGTTATCTACAGTCATGTAGGTGATTAAAAACAGTTTTCAATAAAAATAATGGATGGTGTGTGGAAGGACATTCTTAAGTTAATTTTTTTTGTTATATGAATTTAATGTGACGTTCCCCGCTAGGAGCTGTGCGAAGCCGCGCCGGGTCAGATAGATAGACAGACAGACAGATAATCGGGAACGGGAGCTTATATGACTACTTATATGAATTAAATGACATGCTCCCCACTAGGGACTTGGTGAAGCCGGGCCGGGTCAGACAGACAGACAGACAGACAGACAGACAGACAGACAGACAGAAAGACAGACAGACAGACAGACAGATAGTCGGGAACGGTAGCTTATATGACTACTTATACGAATTAAATGAGATGCCCCCCAACAGGACCTGGGCGAAGTCGGGCCGGGTCGGACAGACAGATAGACAGACAGACAGATAGACAGACAGACAGATAGTCGGGAACGGGAGCTTAAATGACTACTTAAATGAATTAAATGAGATGCTCCCCACCAGGGACTGGGTGAAGCCGGGCCGGGTCAGACAGGCAGAGAGACAGATATACAGCCAGACAGACAGATAGTCGGGAACGGGAACGGGAGCTTATATGACTACTTATATGAATTAAATGAGATGCTCCCCACCAGGAGCTGGGCGAAGCCGGGCCGGGTCAGACAGACAGACAGACAGACAGACAAGCAGACAGACAAGCAGACAGACAGACAGACAGATAGATAGATAGATCCCCGCCAGGGGCTGGGCGAAGCCGGGCCGGGTCAGCTAGTTAGATAATATCTATAAATACATATATCATTGATATTAACTTATATATATATATATATATATATATATATATATATATATATATATATATATATATATATATATATATATATATATATCATTGGCACCTTGCCGTCTTGACAGACGATAGTTTGTGCTTCAAAAAAGCATAATAACTTTTACCCATTGCAGTAGCGAAAGTGACTGATAAGGCCTATTCGCGCTGTAAATGTTCGTTCACAGTGGGTGCATGTGAACACATGGTCATTTCCACATACCATTTCTGATGTTTGCCCACCATGCAACACGTTCAGCTGCGACTTGCTCCCAATGTGCATTATCAATGACTGTATCAATCATGTCCCGCTTACACACATCTTTGTATCGTAGCAGAGACCGACCCTGAGATCTCTTACCCATCTGTAATTCACCAAAAAAGATGTCCTTTGGTATTTTACCATCATCCACCCTCTTAAGATGTCCTATCCATCTAAGTCTACGAAGACTGAGCATGGAATAAACCGTCACACAACCTGATCTTTCCAATACTTCAATATTTGTGATTTTGTCTTGCCATTTAATACCAAGAATTCTTCGCAGACACCGCATATGAAAGCTGTTTAAACGTTTCTCTTGGTGTGAGTAAGTTGTCCAGATTTCACTGCCATAAAGAAGTGTACTAAGGACACAGGCTTCATAGACAAGGACTTTCGCTTTGGCAGTAAGCTTCCTGTTCTCCCAGACTCTTTTTCTTAACCTGTTCATTGTTGTTGCTGCCTTACCAATCTAGATGTTGATTTCCTTATCTATGGATAATTTGCTATTTACCACTGATCCTAGATATGTAAATGGTCTACCATCTCAAGTTCGGCGTCGTCAATAAAGATTGATTGCACCCCTTGTGAATCTTGTGACATAATCTGTGTCTTCTTTTTACTAATTGTTAAACCAAATTCAGAACAAGCACTGGAGAATGCAGATAGTAGACATTGTAATTCTTCCTCAGAGTGGGTCGTAACTGCAGCATAATCTGAAAAAAGCAACTCTCTGATCAGTACCCTCCTATTTTGGTCTTGGCCTTCAATCTCTGACCATTGTAGAGGCCGTCATCTGAGCGTGAGTGAATGTATATACCACCATCCTGATCACGAAAGGCATATTTCAGTAGAAGTGAAAAGTATATTCCAAAGAGGGTGGGAGCTAGTACTCAACCTTGCTTAACTCCACTCTTGATCTCAAACTCTTATATACATGTATCGCCGGTCTCCGTGGATAAGGACTAGTGGATGTGGTTCGTAAGCCCACTTAACTGCGTTTGAAACACAGCTGCGACCGATTTGGCAGCAGACCGCGTTGCGATGGGTTTTAACGTGTTGGTATGGGGGGGGGGGCGGTCGTTTAGACAGCAATGGCAAAACTACTGAACGTAAACTTGCTAAAACATCAACAACAGCAGTAAAATGCTGGTGCTGCCTGCGATGTCCTGTAAATAGGATATGCTAAAAAATGCATATATCACTGATATTAACCAAAATTTATAAATACATATATCACTGATGTTAACTAACAATTATAAACAAGCTGACCCTAGATGCTCTGATTTCAGCCTACACCAGGGCCATCCCCGAGGCGTCCGGCAAATTTAATGAAATAAATTTGTACACCTGGGACATCCCCACAGATTATAACACCATCAATCGCCTGGTGTTAGGTCTCATTGGCACGACATATCGGCCAATCATGTCACAGCAGTACGGTGAGTCAAACACTACCAGCATCACCACCAGCATCACTATCACGTCCACCACTATCGCCATGATGATCATCATCATCATCGTTGTCATCTTCATCAATATCACAGTCAGATTAATGATCATCAACGTTAGAAATATCATCGTGAGGATACCCTTGCCATCATTATCATTGTCATCACCATCGCCTACACCACCAGCACGACCACATCGACCACCACCATCCTCATCACTATCATCAACATCATCACTAATATAATCGTGAAAAAAGTGGTACAACTGGGACTGTGATTGGACGCCACCTAAACATGGAACAGCCTGGAAAACACCCGATGACGTCAGTTGACTATCTCTATCAAAGAGACCTATTGTTTCTTCTCTAACTGATCAGCTCTGTGTTGTTCGGTGTATCCGCTAGAAGGCTTCGGTCTCACCAGCCTCAAGTATGTACGGTGTATCGGCTAGAAGACTTCGGTCTCACCAGCCTCAAGTATGTCCGGTGTATCGGCTAGAAGACTTCGGTCTCACCAGCCTCAAGTATGTCCGGTGTATCGGCTAGAAGACTCGGTCTCACCAGCCTCAAGTATGTCCGGTGTATCGGCTAGAAGACTTCGGTCTCACCAGCCTCAAGTATGTCCGGTGTATCGGCTAGAAGACTTCGGTCTCACCAGCCTCAAGTATGTCCGGTGTATCGGCTAGAAGACTTCGGTCTCACCAGCCTCAAGTATGTCCGGTGTATCGGCTAGAAGACTTCGGTCTCACCAGCCTCAAGTATGTCCGGTGTATCGGCTAGAAGACTCGGTCTCACCAGCCTGAAGTATGTCCGGTGTATCCGCTAGAAGACTTCGGTCTCACCAGCCTGAAGTATGTCCGGTGTATCGGCTAGAAGACTTCGGTCTCACCAGCCTCAAGTATGTCCGGTGTATCGGCTAGAAGACTTCGGTCTCACCAGCCTCAAGTATGTCCGGTGTATCGGCTAGAAGACTTCGGTCTCACCAGCCTCAAGTATGTCCGGTGTATCGGCTAGAAGACTTCGGTCTCACCAGCCTCAAGTATGTCCGGTGTATCGGCTAGAAGACTTCGGTCTCACCAGCCTCAAGTATGTCCGGTGTATCGGCTAGAAGACTTCGGTCTCACCAGCCTCAAGTATGTCCGGTGTATCGGCTAGAAGACTTCGGTCTCACCAGCCTCAAGTATGTCCGGTGTATCGGCTAGAAGACTTCGGTCTCACCAGCCTCAAGTATGTCCGGTGTATCGGCTAGAAGACTTCGGTCTCACCAGCCTCAAGTATGTCCGGTGTATCGGCTAGAAGACTTCGGTCTCACCAGCCTCAAGTATGTCCGGTGTATGCATTAAGAGACTTCGGTCTCACCAGCCTGAAGCATGTCTGGTGTATAGGCTAGAAGACCCAGTCTCACCAGCCTCAAGTATGTCCGGTGTATCCGCTAGAAGACCCAGTCTCACCAGCCTCAAGTATGTCCGGTGTATAGGCTAGAACACAAAGTCTCACCAGCCTCAAGTATGTCCGGTGTATCGGCTAGAAGACTTCGGTCTCACCAGCCTCAAGTATGTCCGGTGTATCGGCTAGAAGACTTCGGTCTCACCAGCCTCAAGTATGTCCGGTGTATCGGCTAGAAGACTTCGGTCTCACCAGCCTCAAGTATGTCCGGTGTATCGGCTAGAAGACTTCGGTCTCACCAGCCTCAAGTATGTCCGGTGTATCGGCTAGAAGACCCAGTCTCACCAGCCTCAAGTATGTCCGGTGTATCGGCTAGAAGACTTCGGTCTCACCAGCCTCAAGTATGTCCGGTGTATCGGCTAGAAGACTTCGGTCTCACCAGCCTCAAGTATGTCCGGTGTATCCGCTAGAAGACTTCGGTCTCACCAGCCTCAAGTATGTCCGGTGTATCCGCTAGAAGACTTCGGTCTCACCAGCCTCAAGTATGTCCGGTGTATCGGCTAGAAGACTTCGGTCTCACCAGCCTCAAGTATGTCCGGTGTATCGGCTAGAAGACTTCGGTCTCACCAGCCTCAAGTATGTCCGGTGTATCGGCTAGAAGACTTCGGTCTCACCAGCCTCAAGTATGTCCGGTGTATCGGCTAGAAGACTTCGGTCTCACCAGCCTCAAGTATGTCCGGTGTATCCGCTAGAAGACTTCGGTCTCACCAGCCTCAAGTATGTCCGGTGTATCCGCTAGAAGACTTCGGTCTCACCAGCCTCAAGTATGTCCGGTGTATCGGCTAGAAGACTTCGGTCTCACCAGCCTCAAGTATGTCCGGTGTATCGGCTAGAAGACTTCGGTCTCACCAGCCTCAAGTATGTCCGGTGTATAGGCTAGAACACAAAGTCTCACCAGCCTAAAGTATGTCCGGTGTTTCGGCTAGAAGACTTCGGTCTCACCAGCCTCAAGTATGTCCGGTGTATCGGCTAGAAGACTTCGGTCTCTCCAGCCTCAAGTATGTCCGGTGTATCGGCTAGAAGACTTCGGTCTCACCAGCCTCAAGTATGTCCGGTGTATCCGCTAGAAGACTTCGGTCTCACCAGCCTCAAGTATGTCCGGTGTATCGGCTAGAAGACTTCGGTCTCACCAGCCTCAAGTATGTCCGGTGTATCCGCTAGAAGACTTCGGTCTCACCAGCCTCAAGTATGTCCGGTGTATCGGCTAGAAGACTTCGGTCTCACAAGCCTGAAGTATGTCCGGTGTATCGGCTAGAAGACTTCGGTCTCACCAGCCTCAAGTATGTCCGGTGTATCGGCTAGAAGACTTCGGTCTCACCAGCCTCAAGTATGTCCGGTGTATCGGCTAGAAGACTTCGGTCTCACCAGCCTCAAGTATGTCCGGTGTATCGGCTAGAAGACTTCGGTCTCACCAGCCTCAAGTATGTCCGGTGTATCCGCTAGAAGACTTCGGTCTCACCAGCCTCAAGTATGTCCGGTGTATCGGCTAGAAGACTTCGGTCTCACCAGCCTCAAGTATGTCCGGTGTATCCGCTAGAAGACTTCGGTCTCACCAGCCTCAAGTATGTCCGGTGTATCGGCTAGAAGACTTCGGTCTCACCAGCCTCAAGTATGTCCGGTGTATAGGCTAGAACACAAAGTCTCACCAGCCTAAAGTATGTCCGGTGTTTCGGCTAGAAGACTTCGGTCTCACCAGCCTCAAGTATGTCCGGTGTATCGGCTAGAAGACTTCGGTCTCTCCAGCCTCAAGTATGTCCGGTGTATCGGCTAGAAGACTTCCGTCTCATCAGCCTCAAGTATGTCCGGTGTATCCGCTAGAAGACTTCGGTCTCACCAGCCTCAAGTATGTCCGGTGTATCGGCTAGAAGACTTCGGTCTCACCAGCCTCAAGTATGTCCGGTGTATCCGCTAGAAGACTTCGGTCTCACCAGCCTCAAGTATGTCCGGTGTATCGGCTAGAAGACTTCGGTCTCACAAGCCTGAAGTATGTCCGGTGTATCGGCTAGAAGACTTCGGTCTCACCAGCCTCAAGTATGTCCGGTGTATCGGCTAGAAGACTTCGGTCTCACCAGCCTCAAGTATGTCCGGTGTATCGGCTAGAAGACTTCGGTCTCACCAGCCTCAAGTATGTCCGGTGTATCGGCTAGAAGACTTCGGTCTCACCAGCCTCAAGTATGTCCGGTGTATCGGCTAGAAGACTTCGGTCTCACCAGCCTCAAGTATGTCCGGTGTATCGGCTAGAAGACTTCGGTCTCACCAGCCTCAAGTATGTCCGGTGTATCCGCTAGAAGACTTCGGTCTCACCAGCCTCAAGTATGTCCGGTGTATCGGCTAGAAGACTTCGGTCTCACCAGCCTCAAGTATGTCCGGTGTATCCGCTAGAAGACTTCGGTCTCACCAGCCTCAAGTATGTCCGGTGTATCGGCTAGAAGACTTCGGTCTCACAAGCCTGAAGTATGTCCGGTGTATCGGCTAGAAGACTTCGGTCTCACCAGCCTCAAGTATGTCCGGTGTATCGGCTAGAAGACTTCGGTCTCACCAGCCTCAAGTATGTCCGGTGTATCGGCTAGAAGACTTCGGTCTCTCCAGCCTCAAGTATGTCCGGTGTATAGGCTAGAAGACCCAGTCTCACCAGCCTCAAGTATGTCCGGTGTATCGGCTAGAAGACTTCGGTCTCTCCAGCCTCAAGTATGTCCGGTGTATCGGCTAGAAGACTTCGGTCTCTCCAGCCTCAAGTATGTCCGGTGTATAGGCTAGAAGACCCAGACTCACCAGCCTCAAGTATGTCCGGTGTATCGGCTAGAAGACTTCGGTCTCACCAGCCTCAAGTATGTCCGGTGTATCGGCTAGAAGACTTCGGTCTCACCAGCCTCAAGTATGTCCGGTGTATCGGCTAGAAGACTTCGGTCTCACCAGCCTCAAGTATGTCCGGTGTATCGGCTAGAAGACTTCGGTCTCACAAGCCTGAAGTATGTCCGGTGTATCGGCTAGAAGACTTCGGTCTCACCAGCCTCAAGTATGTCCGGTGTATCGGCTAGAAGACTTCGGTCTCACCAGCCTGAAGTATGTCCGGTGTATCGGCTAGAAGACTTCGGTCTCACCAGCCTCAAGTTGGGAATGAAAGTTTAAGCAGTGGACGGGTAAGACGGGGGTGGTCTGACATGCATGTAACTACAGCGGCATCACGTGACATGTCCATTACTAATATTCCTGCCCTTTGATTGACAGGTTACCATGGCACTACGGACATGTACTTGTACCTGAACCACGCCGAGACCATCTCCAACCAGAACGTCTTCAATATCACAGCAGACTGCGACACTCGGGGCATGAACTTGGCAACCATTGTCGGCTGACCATCTCTCCAACAGACTGTTTGTCCAGTGTTGGATGTCTCTGACATATTTCAACATTTCAGCATTGATGTTTTCACCACAGATCTTCATTGAAAGCATTTATCACACTTGTTGTTACATTTAACTGTGTTTTTATATTTATTTTGTCAGTTGATATATTAATTATCTTTCTGGTTTATGCTTTTCCAATGACTGAACACTGACATGTTATGAATCTAGCAGATGGAAAGAGACAGAAACGACATCTGACAACTATACAATTATCCATTCTGGGGGAGGGACCCACCAAAAATATTTATTACACAATGAAGTGGTACATTTGACTCGTGGACTTTGATGTCACCACCTTTAAGAATATGTCTCAACAGAAGAGAACCGTGCAGAAAACATAGATCCACTGTTAGGTACCCAAATAGAGTTAACTATGGTTGAAAGACAAGGCGTAAAAAGTAAAAGACAGTTACACAACTGTCATGTGAAACAGACGATAGCAAGAGATAAACACGTGATATGCCCAGAAAGCCAGGTCAAGCGGCCAGCCAGCGAGCTTAGTGACACAAACTAGGGTTAGCACGAAGGAAGCTCATGACCAGAGTTGTCGTTCTATCTAGACATCTGCCATCCATTTGATAGTGACCTTGATAACGCCTTAGAAAAAGTGCAAATAATTAGAAATAAATAATATTTTTGGATACTTGTATGCTAAAGTTGGAATCCAATAAGATAGTTGCACAGCAGGTACATCTTTGCTTTATTGACTATACAAAGTCTTTCAATAAAATAATACATGTCAACACGATGGAGGTGCTTGCAGATCTGCAAATTGATGAGAAAGGACTTGTTTCGGAGGCAATTTCTACGATAAATAAAGCCAGTACATCGACTCAGGAAAAAATCAGAGGATGTTATTGCCAGAATTTTCAAAGTTCAGGTGCTTAGATTCAGGGTGGCCCCGTGAACTCTTAGCCACCTACGCTAGAACTTAGAGGCACCAATAACCGAAAAACCCCTGTAAGAAGATGTGAACTTCGACAATAGGATCCGTCTGCATTGTTTCAAAATGTCACGGACAGGATGTCTCAGGTTTATATGAGTTAGGCACGCCTATTGGCCTGCATTCTTCTATGTGAACGCAATCTGGGACACTCGGTAGACGAATGTCCCGGGAGGTGAATTGTCTGTATTCAAACAACGTACCATGCAAATAAACCTAGGGCAATGCGGTGAGTTTCCCAAGTTTGACGTGGGAAAGTTTGGTAAATATGGACCCACCGAAGCCACTCAAAAGAGACTAGGAGCGAGATTTCTCTAACGGCAGATGCACAAACCTCCACGCCGTATGGAATGCACATAAGCAAGGAGATTACTAGCTAGATCACCAACAGGTCCGGTCCAGGTGTACATACCAGAGGATCATGTTGAACACAGACTTACAAAAATTGTTAGTAGCTGAACGGCTTAGTCGGACAAACCTAGAAAAACCGAATGTAAAACGCAACTATTACTAGTCAAGGAAACCAGCCCACGAAGGAACTGGCAGGATACTGCCCTGAGTGAAAGTTAGGGACATTAGCTACAGATAAACTGGTGGAAACACGTCTGGCCAATCATTCTAAAGGTTGTAGTCGGACAAGACTGGGAAAAGATGGGTGAAACACAGACTTGCAAACATTCACTAAACAAAGGAGTTCACTTGAGCTGTCATAGATTAATTAAGAATTAAGTACTTTGCTAGATCATATGTAGGCGGATGTGACATCAGTCCAGTTTAGAAAGCAATAGCAAGCTACTGAAAGTAAACTTGCCAAGAAATCACAAACAGCCGACAAATAATGGAGTTGACTGCGGCGTTCTGTAAAGGATTCGCAACTAGCTAACTAACTAAACTGTACTTAATAGCTTAATAGCCGCCGAAGTAGGAAGTAGAGAAGAAATATCTAGCTAAGTAATAGGGTGTTCAGTTAATAATCTCAATTAGTGTTCCATAATAAAAAAAAAGGTCATTACGAAATAAGAATATTGTGATGACATTAACACACGCG
Source organism: Cepaea hortensis (assembly GCA_963921405.1). NCBI lineage: Eukaryota > Metazoa > Mollusca > Gastropoda > Stylommatophora > Helicidae > Cepaea > Cepaea hortensis. The sequence goes on along the minus strand of OY992882.1, from coordinate 126,310,402 downwards.
AGACACGAGATGAAATGACGAACGCTTACTGGGTCGCCTGTTGGAAACCAGGTCGTAAAGCAACTTAAGGTACGCGAACGAAACGGTTCGGAGTGCAGTGCACAGTGTCTGCTTAACGGAGGGGTTAAGTGAGGACGACCTAGTTACCTTGCGAGTGCGGTGGCTAACGGACCCGCTTCTCACCTCAAGATCATGAGTTTGAATCTACACGGAAACTCGGAGTGAAAGTTCACATGAATTCCCGGCTACCAATAATGCTAAGAGATGGATTAGGGGGTAGAGGCGACCAGCGTGATGTGGGAATACCATAATCTAGATCTCAACCAGTATAATAGGAATATGGGATTCGAACCATAGGCCTGACATGCCACACTGATCTTCTCTGTGTATATGGATTGTAGAACGGAGGTAGGAGAAGAGCATTGGGCACTTAACCTGTGTAAACCTCTAGGCGTACGTTCTGTGTGATGAGGAATATTCATTTAGGCATTACAGGGTTCTAAGCAACAGTGATCGGCATGGTGCATGATGGTGCTGATGTTGATGGTGGTGGTGGAGGTACTTAGAATGTATATTTAAGGAAATGCTGGTAGATGCTAGAGTCTTTCCATAGGATAATGTATAAGTGTTTGAGTTCATGCTGAGTATCATCTATTATTGCTAGTTTATGAATGGTTCTATGAGAGGTATTGTTGTTTGTCATTAAAGGAAAGATATCTGCCTTCATGGGTATATGTTGGTACGTCAATAGTTGGTCGTTACTGACATTATTAAGCAGTCTTCAATAATAGGTTATGCCTTACATTATTAGGTGTTTGATAATTCAATGCAGTTTAGTAGGTTTGAGTTTATCACGATAACACGTTTTTATCTTCATCTATGAACAGTTGTTTTAGTTGTATACTGTATTTGTAATTCAAACTATTGAGTGTATTCTGATGTAACAGGAGTTAAGGTGGAATAAATTCCCATTTGTGTTGACTTTACTTGGTTTGAGAGACTAAGGTTCTGTAGATTAGATTGTGACACTTGTAACTTGTAGTCTGTAATGATTAGATTATGACATTTGTAACTTGTAGTCTGTAAACTTGTTGGTCTTACCTGACATCACTCTTGGCTGTATTGTGCAGTCATATCATTAGTGATCGTCCTTACGAAGGAAAAAAAACTTACATCGCCGCCCCCCCCCTCTCCCGCTCTTTATCTCTCTATACTCCACCCCCTCTAATTTTATATTGTAGAGGGCGAAGAAGGTTTTGGCCACGACACGGATCAACGAACGACAGTCTCTTATCTTTCCCCCTCTTCTTGTATCTCTCTCCCTCTTCTTTGTGTTAATACACCATCTCCCTCCTCCTTATCTCTCTTTCCTCTTCTTCCCACTTTTCTTCACTCAATCACACACAATATATATATATATATATATATATATATATATATATATATATATATATATATATATATATATATATATATATATATATATATATATATATATATATATATATATATATAAAGGATTGTCGATTGAGAGAAAAATCACAACAACAGAAATGAGATTCCTGAGAAGAATACTCAACGTATCAAGAAGAGATAAGATCAGAAATGAAGAAATCAGGACTAAAGTGGGGGTTATAGCTGCACTAGATTTTATTAGAAGGCAGCAAGTCAAATGGTTTGGCCATGCAAGTAGGTTACCAACTAACAGTATACCACAACAAGCAATGATGTACAGACCAGGGGGAAGCAGAGGAAGAGTCCGACCACGTAAACGATGGACGCAGGGAATAACAGAGTCTATGGGAATATCGATACATGAAGCCCATAATCGGGCACTCTCCCGCTGTTTATACTTCACCTCAACATCGCAAGGTACAAGAAGAACATGATGAGATAAGATGAGATGATTGAGGATTGCTACTGTATCAAAGAACCAGCTTGAAAAGCTGATGTATATAATGACAAGAGAACCGATTAGGGAGGGATCAGAGATGGAGAGAACGGTGAGAATTGTTTAATAGTTCGAGATATCAGTCCACATATTTTTTATTTAAGTGAAGATGATCGATATTGTTAGATGGCTGGCGGCATATGTTTCAATGATAATTTTGGACGATTTAAAACTGCATGCTCGTTTGTTTATCATTTGTTTTCCCTTGAAGTTGACTTAAGAAAAGTTCGGAATGAAATTCTTCCCGGTGGAGTATGTCTGATCTTTACTCGTATTGCCAGAGTTTTGCTGCCCTGCTTGTCAAAGTTGTGATGAAGATTTTCAGCAGGTTGTTATCCACCAGTGACAACAAGGACGATGAATGAGTACCCAAGTTTGATACTTGCGACCTGTGGTGGCAACACAAGAAGCTACCACTGACTGACTACAAACGAATCGTACTATTTATTTATCGATCAAGTGGTTATTAGATACCGCTCTGATTTGCTACCACTGACTGACTACAAACGAATCGTACTATTTATTTATCGATCAAGTGGTTATTAGATACCGCTCTGATTTGCTACCACTGACTGACTACAAACGAATCGTACTATTTATTTATCGATCAAGTGGTTATTAGATACCGCTCCGATTTACTACCACTGACTGACTACAAACGAATCGTACTATTTATTTATCGATCAAGTGGTTATTAGATACCGCTCTGATTTGCTACCACTGACTAACTACAAACGAATCGTACCATTTATTTATCGATCAAGTGGTTATTAGATACCGCTCTGATCTGCTACCACTGACTGACTACAAACGAATCGTACTATTTATTTATCGATCAAGTGGTTATTAGATACCGCTCTGATTTACTACCACTGACTGACTACAAACGAATCGTACTATTTATTTTTCGATCAAGTGGTTATTAGATACCGCTCTGATTTACTACCACTGACTAACTACAAACGAATCGTACGAAGCTATTGATCTTCAAAGGCTAAAATAACTGAATAAATTGTGGAGAGGGACAGATAGAACTACAAAAATAAGATATTTAGCAGCATGCATCTTTCGCATTGCAACATACGCATTTGAGACCTGGACACTTACTAAACAAGCTGAACAGCGCATAAATGCCTCTGTATTTAAATGTTATAGACGAGTTCTAAGAATATCTTGGATAAAGAAAAGAACAAATGAATCCATACTTCAAGAGCTGAATATTGAAGAAGGTTTGCTTTTAAAGACGATAAAACAAAGAAAATTAAAATATTTTGGTCACTTGAAACGTTAGGAAAGTTTGGAGAGAACAATAATGGAGGAGTATATGTGTGAGGTGTGAAAAATTTAGACGAGGAGATACCTAATGAGATCCCAGTTGGGAGGGGCTATCAACCTCATGTGCTTTCGTTTAGAAGCCTTGAAGTGGCTCGTTGTCCCCCACGTGAAGTTCCCTTCACGAAAAATGATAATACACATATGGAATGCAGGTTCACTTGGACGGCGTGGGGATCACGAAATTTTACTACTGAAACCCCGGGAGTGAGGTGCCCTTGTAATATAGATAAAGGTGGGCCAGTATGTAGGTCTCCGTACTCACATAATCCCCACAGTCTATTAATGTATCATGTAAGAACCGGACATCTAGGGACTGACAGGACATACATGTACATTATTGAACAACCACCGTATGCACATAACAAACAAGGTTGCCACTTAACAGTGTACACTTTGTGTACATAACAAACAGAGTTGTCACATAACATTGTATACTGTGTATACATAAGTAACATATTTGTAACAGAGTATGGTGTGAACAAAGAATCAATCAGTCTTTGGATTTATTAAAGTCTATCCAATAACATTCAACAATGCATGGCAGGTAGTATTGCATTAATTCAATTACAATCACATGACATGGTCAAACACAACAGATGAACCATTATATCAAACATCATAATCATAACAATAACATAAATAAATAGCATAATAACCTCTACTATGTGTGGCTGAGGATTAAAAGAGTGGTCCTTGTTAGTGCTCTTATGCTAAGCAAAAGTCTTCTGGAATCTCTTGGATTTTCCCAGTAGTACTGCATCTTGGTTTCCAGGATTCACAAAGTGTTTAGGATGTTGAGGTATGGGCTGGTAAGTAAGAATAACTGCCGGATTTTGAGAATCGCCATAATGTCCTCAGGGAATATAGCAAAGTTGAATATATCTCCCTGATGCCAAACGGTCCCTAATAAAGGTAAGAGTATACCGTCTTAATGAGGCTGGGGACTGGCATCTCTGCACGGTAAGGATTCACCTTCACCAGAATATGCGAGCATCAGCTCCTATAGACAGGCCAATAACATACCCTTCTGGAATAATGCAAACAAATCCAACCTGTGTAAGCATCTCATCCATATATTCATTATTCACAAACATAAATGCATTATTTACATAACATACAAGGGGAAAATAGGGGAGGGGGGTGTTGATATTAGGAGGAGGCTAAGATGTGGTTCCACTCACAGGTGAGATCACTACTCTTCTCTCTCAAGTGTAAGGTTTTAAAACATATGATGGAGTGAGACCAATATCTACTGATAAGTCAGCATTTGTTCTCCATTGATGTTTTAGTTTTCAAATGAGATAACTCAGAATGATACAATGATATTAAGATGAGGAGAAATTATCAAGATGTGCTCAAGTCTAGCTGAGAAGAAGGTATGCTCAGATCAAGATAATTGTAAAAAAGAATGTTATGACAGATATCTGTTAGGGCACTGCCTGTTGAACTACTGCATGTTAAGATGGATGCAGGTTGTAGAATTTGCAAGTTAAAGCAACGAAAGTTGAAATGTGTGTAGATTAAGACCAGGCATCATGAGACATGGCCATCTCTATTACATTTCAGCATCCCACTTCTGTCATATAACATCTGTCCTTCATTTCTCAGGAGTTAGACCTGACTCTCAAGTGCCTTTCTTATCTGCCACTATTATCACCACTATCATTATTATCAGTATTAGTTCGAGTGCCTTTCATGAAGGATGAATGTGGGGATGGGGGAGGGTTGGATTCGACACTCCTCCATCACAGAAAACAACCATTATGACTGACATTAAATATAAAACACTCACAAAGAAAATACATAATTTCTCCCTTGAATAATGCAAAAGCCATTTCATAGATATGTGCCACAGTCTTGCGTTTCCTCGCAATCAGGCTACGTCATCCGTACCTCAAATATAACTACAGCTCGTACACATGTTTTACACGGAATTTATTCCAGGCAAGCCTGACAATCAAACCAGGCGTTATTTGCCTGTCACATCAATATAATGATCGCCACTCGTCACACAATATATAGATACATATCATCACACATGATCACTCTCTCGTTAACATCGCATGCGTTCACAACAATAGATAATGATTTAGAACAACACTACGTCCAGTCGGAAGGCCGTCTTGTCGCTGTCTGAAGCAGCTCAGGTTGTCGCTTGCCTACGTGGTCAAACTCCCTCGTGGGGTCCACAACTCTGCGTGCCGTTCTCTAGTAGCATGCTTTCGCATAAAAAGCATTTGCATTCTCAGGAGAAAGGTTCTAACATGGTAAATGCAAAAATGAAACAAGCATGGCGTCGTACTAGATTTTTCTCTCGAACAGGAACATTTTTATGAAGCATAAATAACATGATTACACCATTACACATAAACACCGCGTTACCTTCCTAGTTTGGAAGGTCAGTTAAGGACTTATAGTGTGTGAACTCACCTGGGAGTAGCTAGAACACTGGTCACCGAACCTCCTCCAGAAAGCTAGTAGTGACACATTGAAAGCTTGACCCGGGCTTGGGGACGTGCGTTCAAAATCCTCCACGCAATTCAAAAATTGGCAGTTCAAATCCTCCACCCAATCAAAATCGTCCACTCAGAGCCCAAACTTTCTCCTATTTCAACATAATCTGATGGTGTCCCGTTCTATTATTTATTATATTTGTTTGTGTCGGTAAATTGCTGATGTCTAGACAATATGTCACAATATGCCTGGGAAGAGAGAAAGAGGAAGGCCAAAGAGAAGATGGATGCGGGATGTGGCGGAGGATCTTCAGAAGGTTGTTATGGGAGCGAGGTTCTGCAAAGGACATGCTACTGAATGAATGAATGAATGAATAAATAAATGAATGAATGAATGAATGAATGAATGAGCAACTACTAATTATCAATCCTCAGAGTGTGGAAGTCGCAAGCAGGCCAATATCAGTACTGGGATGAGATATCCATTCGTTGAATCACGTGAAGTACTAAAGGCACTAATTATGCCCCACTATTTCTATCAACACGGTCAGACCATCTAGGATAGGGCAGTTGGTCTGTTACGGACTGTCCCCACATCCACTGCAACTGCGTACTGATCAGGCCACTGCCCAGCAGAGAACTGCTGCCTTGTTACACTGGAGCGCATACACACTGCGGCCATGCGGGTGATCCTGGCGTGCACAAAAGACACACTAGTTATATGAATGAGGCATATCCTGGCGCTACTAACAATGGCGGACAGTCATAGGGTACTTCAAGCGAAATGGTACCCGAGAGTTGCTGCAGACAGGGATCACCCCCTTCATGAAGCCATTGATATGGTCAAGGGTCAAAGACTAAGGAGATGCAGTTCCTGAATGGCGCAGGCAGAAATATATATACATAAGGTGTGTTATCTAGAGACCATTAATCGTGGGAAAGAGTGGGTTCCTTGACCTGAAGACATTATGGAACGGCAGTAGTGGTAGTATATCCTGCATAATTCGAGTATGTTTTCAGGCTCGATCCTGAACCCATCCTTAAGTACTTTCTTGTATGCAGCCATGTGATGTCACAGCGATCCTTAAAAAAAAAAAAAAAAAAATAGGCTCCTGAATTTTCAAATTTCCCGCTCTAAGAAACTTAACTACTTCCTGATTTGGATAATTAAAAAGTTAAATTTAATTATTGAAAGTAATATTATATACGAGATAATATGAATTTTTTTTTTTTTATTGTAAATTGAAAATTTAAGATGGCGGTTAAGGGAGGGATGGAGAGGAGGGTTATTATAGAAGGCGTGTGTGTTAGTGCTACAGTGCTATTCTTCGGGATGGGGGTGTGGCTGTGGAAGACATGTTTTCGTTGTTAAGCACGTGGTCGGGCTGTGTGTAGATGCGAACAGGCTTAGGCTTAAACACTGCCATGATACCAGTGGTGATGTGGTAGGGTTACAGTGCTTTTCCTCGGTAAGGTAGGCTGTGTGGCAGAGTGGCTATGGAGTGGGAGGTGGACGGTTTTTTCCTTGTTAATCAGGTGGTCGGGCTGTGTGAGGGAGTGGTTGTTGAGGACGGTGTTTACTTATTAAAAGGCTATTCGCGTTGTGTGTCAGAGTGGTTTTGGTGTGAGTGAAGGAAGGTTTACCTTGTTAAGAAATGGGGCGGTGAAGTGGAGTGTCTAAACAAATGCAACTGATCCATGTTAAGAGAAGAGATGGCCGATTTACGGAGTGGTCGTACAGTGTATGACAGAATTTCCTTGTTAACAGACGGGTCGGTTTGGTGGAGCGGGTTATCTATGTGAGTTGCTCTGAGGTGGCCAGTGTCATACAACGAAGTACACTTATTCCTGTGTGAGGTTGTAAAATAAATATGAGTGATTTGCCCAGGGGTATCACGGATGGAATGGGTTCTCATACTAAATTAGCCATCTTCAGGAAACCCTGAATGGCTCTGAACCCCGAAGCAGAAAAAGGTTACAAGTTCAACACTAAATTTTATGAAGAAAAGGGCCTCCTTTCGAAGATGTAGAGATCCTGGAAATTTACCACAGACAACATAGGGAGCTGCTAACTCCAAACAAACAGTTGTCTATGTGTACGTATCCAGCCTCACCTGTGATCTCCAACAGTTTTATAAACAGGGTCATAGATCAACTATATTATACAACATACAGACTAAATGTTCCACAATGCAATAAACTCAAAGTCATTAAGTACATTCAACTGTATTATGGACGAAAAGTGGGTTACAAGAAAAACATCTATGATATTCATGGTGATATTATAAACACACCCCACCCGTTACAAACACACACACACACACACACACACACACACACACACACAATGTAATAATAACACTGAGCCGTGAGTGCAGAGAATTGGCAGCGGGCCGCACTGAGTTTGAAGTGCAACAGCTGATCCAGAGTAACACACATCAAGGTGACATAGTCATCTACACCGATGGGTCAGTGGTGAGAAACAGACGTAGTGGTTGGGGCTTTATTGCAAAGGCTAATGGACGAGTCTTGAAAAAAGGACAGTCTCGCAAATAAGACTATGACCTCCAGTATGAGAATGGAGGTGGATGCAGTAACAGCAGCATTCCGTTGGCTAGAGGAGACTACTGTAACACACGTTGTATTGATTACGGATTCAAAGAGTATGCTTAGTAAGGTAGGAGAAAGGAATGTTTCGTGTGGAATGGCTCTTGTCGCTTCAGAGGTAACATATTATGCGAATTTTAAGGATATTTTGCCCTGGCCTTGCGGGGGTGCGGGGGAATGAATAAGATGATAGGCTAGCAGGGAATGTACATCTTGGTGGCAGATTGCCTATAGACAAGGGAGAGGTAGTCGAGCGCTTGTGGGACCAGGTAGAGAAGGCGGAGGAACAGATTGAGAACCCATATGTGGAAAGAATGAGATTGTGGGTGATCGGCAGGGGTTCTGTAAGAATCTCATAACTGAGAGGAAAGACCAGGAGCACTTGTAATCAAAAAGCGGTGGGAACGATTAGTAGTGTGACTCTTCGCAAGCTCTTGAACGAGTTTAGTACCCTGTTTGACATGAGCACTGACTTGAGTGTTTTGGTTACTGACTTGATTGCTTCGGTTAGTATCTTGTGTGACTTGTTTATTGACTTGGTTGGACTGCTTGACTTGAACGAGTCGATCAAAGTCAGCCAGGATCTGTCGATTCATAGCTATCGACTGTTCATATTATTGACGAGTAAAAGTCATCCCCATCTTGGTAGGAAATTTCTTGTAGAACTCGCCAAAGAATCGATGGATATGTAACGTAGTCGTTCATCTGTAGGATGAGACAAACACGACCTTATCACCAGCGCCCACCGGTCTAGCAGTCTCACCATTACGAGTCATGTAAACCCGGTCAGCAGGCACAGTCATGAGGTCTGTAGGCATCTTCAAATCACAATGAGCGACTGTTAACAGCCTCGGGTTTATATACTAGTTTTTGATCCATGCGTAATACCGGTTTCAGCCATCTTCTTAGCTCAACCGTCTCAGATTACGCTGAGGCTGCTGTCCGTATGGCGTAACTAAGCGACATACTACCCGCTCGATGTCACTATGTATGTTTGAGATGGGCTGGGAAATGCGGGTCATGCTCGTCCATGACCTTTCAGCATGATAAAATAGCGTAGAGGCCGTAGCGTTACTTGTGTTGTAGTCACTGTGAGATAAAGCCTGAGAGGACAGAATAACAATAATATACATATACCGTCTCCTCACAAGCAACGTCTTCTTTGTATTGAGGACTGTTCAGCTATTGAAAACATGTCTGTAAGTATATTACAACCATTTCGTTATATCCAGGTGCTTACGACTCGTCCGCTAGTGTGGATTGACTTAAGGGGAGGATTGTTATTGGTGACGATGCTCGCTCGACGTTGGATGGGGATTGTTTCAGAGTAGCCTTTTGGCAAGTATAGTCGAAGTTACGCTCCGTAATTCTATTGAGACTTAGCATTATGATTTCCTCTTTGGTGAAGTTCTGTCGTAGTACAGCTCAAAGTCGATATGTCACTAGGTCATACAAGCCATTCCTATTATCACGAAAATCTGTAAATGAATCCATGGGTTGTTGAGCTTGTTGAAATTTGCTATTAAAGCAGAAACTATGTGGTTTCGCTCTTAATATATGCCATAGTTTCTCAATTAGTTGTTCTTTGGCATCCGTTTCTGTAAAACAGATAAGAATTAAATTCTATAACAGAGTTATAGACATACATATTATGAATAATATCTCTGTATCTGACATATAGCCCCGGTTAATTACTATCGATAATGCGTTGTTCGAATTCCCGCTCTATTCTAGGTCGAAACAGCCTACAATGATATATTACGAAATTTCTTGTCTCTTCAGTTATATGCGTCTAGCATCATATATCTTTTGCATTGTACTAGTATTGTTGGGTTAACATACGCCTTCTTGGAGAAACACAACGAAAATGTGAAAGATTTATCAAAATCTAACTCACCATTAGCGACTTGCCACGTGATGATCTGGTTGCTGCTCGCAGAGAACGATACATCTATACAACCAAATGCTGGACCTGTTATATACGATATCTTCTGACGTAGAATAATGACTCGGCAGAATATTATGCGCTGTCTGGACATGTCTGACCTTGATACAATCACGTGGTTAGGTCGTGGCCTATCAACTCGTATAGTTGCTTGTGGTATTGTTTTCAGGTCACCTCGGGGTCGCCGTGGTCACGGTATAAGTTCTTCTGTGTTTGCATTACTCTTTAAATTCGATGTTACAATCACGCCTAGGCCAGTATGCAATACAAAATGGTGATCAGTCACGTATACATATGCACATACCCCCCCCCACCCCACCACACACACACGCCTTAATTTTTTTAACTTTATTAGTTTTACCATTCTGAATGATTTTGTTTTAAATTTGTGATTCTTAGAGCAGAAGACATGCCCGGGTTTGCCTCGCTGACTTTGTTTGATCGTCACAGTTTTGTAGTGCTTCTAGGAATGACCTAAAATACCTTGCTAATGTATGAGTGTCAGACCCAGAGCCTGATTCGGTCACTGCTATGTTACACTAATGTTTAGCGCCGAAGACATGCCCGGGGCTTGCCTGGCTGACTTCGTTTGGTCGTCACAATTTTGTAGTGCTTCTGGGAATGAATATTATGGGATGCAGTATGTAGATATTGCTGTGTCATGATATGTGTGAATACCTTTTGTGGGTAGTTAAGTCCGGTTAAATTTATATTGCAAAGCATTTAGATATTCTTATTGAAACATGCTAGTTAATAAAAATAATGACATCACAAAGGCATACAAAGAGACAGAAATTAAAGAGAGAGAGAGAGAGAGAGAGAGAGAGATAAAACCAGACATAAAGACAGACATAAAGATAGACAGAATCACGCATACACAGAGACATGCGTTATAGACCTTTAGAACCCTTGAAGCACAGCATGACGATGCAGTATTACCATCTACTTATCTGAGACAGCCGCCACTCTTATCAGTGAGACGTTTCAAATGTCTTGGCGCTTCCTCTGTATGAAACGCATGCGGTTGTAATTGTAGGCTTTACTTGAGAAATATCAATGGAGACAATTTATCCTGGTCTTGACAGGGGAAATATTTCGCATTAATTTTATTCTCTTATAATATATCATTTATTTACATAAGTCACTAAGTATGATATTCAGCTATATATATATTTTATTACATTAATACTTTTTATTAGATCTTGTAGGAAGAAGAGAATTTTCTATGTTAAATAGATTATTTGTTTATGCTATTCTACGTTCTCGATAATATGTTAAACCACGATGTCATCTCAGTTCTTATCATGATGTTGTACAAGAATAAAAGTCCAATTTACCATTATCCCACATGGGCAAAAATAACCTTCGGATTAATATGCCTGTGAGGGTAAATCCAGGACTGTCATTCTGAGCCGTGACGAACCCCAACTATAACTTCTCCTTAAAGTTGAACGGGGTAGGAGTAATGGTCAAATCGAAAAGTCCGATTTGCCCAACCCCGAGTAATGGATCACCACCGTGAGTTCGATCTTGGGTTCGATCATAGATAATCGATTTCCTCACCAAGGGGCGGGCGCACGCGATGGGTAGGATGGCGCCGGCGGGGCACGCAGGGCATACACACACATCCGTCCTCCTGTCATACACCCACACATGGACCAGAAGTAATACCAGAAAGCGCAAAATTTGAAAAGGTAGGTCAACGTAGGTCTGGTATTGTACCGTCCATCGAAGGGCGGTATAACACACAAATATAAGGATTTTACTAGCAGCGAACTTACGAACGGACCTAAAATCCTAACCGTTTTGTACTTCCCTAACTATTCACATGGAGCTGCGGTAGTGTGGCAGCTAGACATTATCCGGATGTACACAGGGAGATTTCGAAGTTTAGAAGTTTTCCTTGTATAAAGTCATTATCTATAACAACGGTTCTAGAGATGTCGAAGTTGGGAAGTTGTCCTCGTATAAATGCGTTATCTACAACAACTATGCAAGAGATGTCGCAATTTGGAAATTGCCCTTGCATAAAGGCGTTATCTATAACAATGATACAACAGATGTCGAAGTTTGGAAGGTGGCCTTGTATAAAGGCGTTATCTATAACAACTATACTAGAAATCTCGAAGTGTGGGTGGATGTCTGTGTATGAAGGTGTCGTATCTGTTTGTAACAAAACAAACTTGGACAGAGATTGTGTTGAGAACCCTGATAATGTGACGATGACAACTAATCATGATAGGGTGGTACTGGTCATGAGATGATGATGACAGAGACGACGATGGGGACAATAATTACGAGGACGATGATGATAATGATGACAATGATGATGGGTTCCAATGTAAACAAACAACAGATAATTAACAATCTAAGCGTTGTATGCATTAAGTTCGAGTTAGTGCATTTCAATATATGTGTTCAGTTCCAGTTTCCTGGAGATTGACAGCTACCAAGAATCTGTTATCAAATAAGTGTGCTGACGCTGTCCTGCAGTCAGTGGGTACCTAAGTCTCACACTTAAACACCTATATGATGTAAAATACTTTAATATTGATGTGCATCTGCCACTTAAGTCTGCTTGCTCAACGTCAGAAAAACACATACGACCCGATGCTATCTACCAAGTGACCTACTTCAGAACTGCAAATATTTGCTGGGTACTTGTCCGGAGAAGACAAACATCTTGAAGACTTCTCAGAAACACAACACGACGTCTAGAACGTCAAACATGAACCCGGATGCAGCCGACAACCAGAATGGTATAAATATAATGTACCAACCCACAAATCGCTAGTTCTGAAGCAAAATTTGACACAATTAACAGCTGTAGACGTTATCTAACGAGTTATTTCCAGTGCTGGCACAATGCATCTTCTCCAGGTTGTCCTATTTCTTGGAGCTGTCTTGGCAGTCAAGGCTGTAGACCCGACCACAGTCTGCTTTCCCGGAGTGTTTCAGATACCGTACTTCAACATGATCAGCGGGGTAATGTATCCTAGTACTTCAACATGATCAGTAGGATAATGTACTCTATTCACCACATACTTTCAACATGATCTGTAGGATAATGTATTCGATTCACCACATACTTTCAACATGATCTGTAGGATAATGTATTCTATTCACCACTTACTTTCAACATGATCTGTAGGATAATGTATTCTATTCACCACTTACTTTCAACATGATCTGTAGGATAATGTATTTGATTCACCACATACTTTCAACATGATCTGTAGGATAATGTATTCGATTCACCACATACTTTCAACATGATCTGTAGGATAATGTATTCTATTCACCACTTACTTTCAACATGATCTGTAGGATAATGTATTCGATTCACCACATACTTTCAACATAATCAGTAGGATAATGTATTCGATTCACCACATACTATCAACATAATCAGTAGGATAATGAATTTCATCCACCATATACTTTCTTCAACATGATTATTAGGGTAATACAATGTGTTTGTGAAATCTCACTACACTTTGTGTGTAGAACAAATTTGAAAAATGAAGTGCACGACATCATCAAAAATGTACTAAACATTCATTAAATTAGTTACAATAATCACTTCTATGGTCTAACTCTGTTTTGGGGAAGCTGGTTGCCGACCGGCGTGTGCGATCATACTTCTCCACAAATTGCGATCTCCAACAGCGGGGATGAATTCTTGTGATGGTTCCTTTCCGTGCCATGACATAAATCTGTCCAGAAGTTTCCCTCGCTGATGATGATGCAATATAATTTTATTTGTTTGATTTCTAAGTTGTTGGTTAGTTTCTCGTTGGCTTTCCTAATCGTTTATTCTCCTGCCAGTTCAATTGAGCACACAGGAACTTATAATTAAGTAGCTGCAATTGTATAAGAAGTCTCTTCGCTGGCGTAAGTGTTTATCATTGGAGAGTGATATGACGACTGTCTGGTCTCTTGTATCACATCTGGCGACTTCTATTTCAGTATTATTATTAAGTATTAACAATGACAGCGGGTGCGCTGGGCCAATTGATAGCGAACTGCCCTGATAATGTGATGAGCGCAGTCGGAAGCATGCTCGACGCCTGCAAACATTGTTTTTAAAGGGTTAAAAGTTGGGCTCGCAGGCCCGTCTTACATTCTGCCCTTCTATCACTCTCTTTCATACATTATTTGACCCATACATCACTTATGAGGCTAACAGAGAACAACAACAACAATATAAAAGATATGCATTATAAAAGCATGGGAAATGTGCAAAAATAAATATCACATGACTCACTAATATTAATTATTGACGTGGAAATTGTTATTAGCAAGGGGAGCATACTGTCCTGTTATACTAGGGTTTTATTATTATTATTATTATTATTATTATTATTATTATTATTGTTGTTGTTGTTGTTGTTGTTGTTGTTGTTGTTGTTGTTGTTGTTATTATTATTGTTATTATTAATATTAAGGGGAAAGGTTATCTGTACTGAGATAGTGTTCGAATTGCTTTCGATTGTATGTATATGTACTGGTGGTGTGTTTCATTTCTGACTAGAGAGTCGAAGAGTCGGATGTTATTATACAGAAGAATATGTCGTATTTCATGGAAACAAAAACAATCAAATACAGATGAAAGAAATAAAAAAAAGAGGCAAGTGAAATATTTCGGCCAAGTTAAAAAACAAAATACTCCTATAAAAACCATACTGGAGGGTACTGGAGACGGCACTTCAATAATAACTGTAGGGAACTCTAGTCTAGTGAGGCAGCACTGCAATAACAACTGTAGTGCAAAAGGGGAACTCCAGAGAACTGTTGATTACATCAAAAGAACTTGTCTGTTGGTGTAAACATGGAAGAACGAACGCTAGAAGAAGAAGAGGATATGTGATGATAATCATGGCGATGATAATGACGATAGTAGTCATAATGGCGATGATGATGTTGAAGACGACAATGGTGATAGTGGTGATCGTGATGATGATGATGGCGATGATGATGATGGCGATGATGATGATGATGATGGCGATGGTGATGATGGCGATGATGATGATGATAATGATGATGCTGTTTATAATGATAATGGTTACAATGATAATGATGATGACTATCTAACTATTTATGTGTCACTGCTGCAGGACAAGGGTACCATCCACGTGGACTTCAGCAAGGAATTGTGGGCGGAGGTCTCATCTGTTACTGGAGTCCGGAGCGTCAGCGACTTCACAAGGGTGAGTTAGTTCCTGTGATATATCAGACTGGACAACCAGTTCACACACGTGAGTTAGTTCTTGTGATAGATCACACTGGATAACTAGTTCACACACGTGGGTTAGTTTCTGTGATATACCACACTCAGAAGGGAAACTTCAGACAGATAAGTAAAGTAACATCTCATTGTATAGAGGTCTGCATGACCGAATGGAAAAGATAGATCGTTCTTAAGCTTCCAGTGCTCTGATGCCAAGGTAGCGGATTCAACTCCAACACCGGTCAGTTGGACCAAAATGTTGACTTCTTGTCCTTCACTTGGGGACGTAAATTATAAATACCTGTGAAGTCGGAATAAGTTGGCCTGTTGTCCAGGGTCACGGGTGATAGAGAAACCTAATCCACATGAGCAAATCAGTCCAGTGCACCAGAAGTGTGTGGACTACGTTCTTGTTCAAATCAAGGAACACAAACAAACAACAACAATAACATTTAATTATAACAGAGAATTGTCAACGTGGTCGGTGGATAACTCACTTATCTTCTACAGTGAATGTCCAATGATCCACTATATCAACGTTATCATCATCATCACCATCATCATCATAATTATCATCATTATCAACATTAAATTTCTACGTAACTGGCGAGTTCGATTATTCTTCCCATCTTGCGATCTAGAACAGATAGCATGAATTCGTGTGCTCATGTTTGTCAATGTATAATGTGATAGCGCCAAACCGATGCACCTTGGTTTGGTCTGTGAAATCCGTATGGTCCTGGCCACTGCCGGAACTCGAACGGACAAAGAAATCAGAAGCCAGTTTTGTGTTAGCAGTGAGCCACCTTGGTTTGTGCTGATGAGAGATGTTGGCCCGGCTTGTTGATAGGAACAGAAGTGCTGTTCTGATTGTATTGAGATGTGGGAACAATTCCCTGAGCTGATCTTTGGTCAACTAATGCCTTGGTAAAACTGAGCGGCTGACTAGTTAGTCAGGGTTCTTGGTGGGATAGTACATTAGGTCACAACTCTTTTGTTTATGTTGCGTCTTGGGGTTTATGTTGTGTAACCTATGTTTTTTAGTGCCTTATTGTCTGTGCAGTGTTGCTTGTGTCAAAGTTCTTTATTGTGTCAGTCTAACCAGCTATTGTTTGGAGCACCTGTGTTGTGGTACTTGGTGTACACTGTTGTCCCAAGTGCTGCTGATTGGTTAGGGGTTACCCACTGTTGTTATTTGATATATACAGTTGTCTGTTGTATATGTTATTGACATGCAATGCGTTACCCATGTCCTGTTAGAACAGTGGTTCTCAACCTTTTTTGGCCCGTGCCCCCCTTCACCATATTTTCAGAACGTCATTCCCCCCTTCCTATAAACAATTTGGCCCGTGCCCCCCTTCACCGTATTTTCAGAACGTCATTCCCCCTTTCATATTTCCTATCTAAAAATCCCCCACCCCTACACAGTATACGTAAAATTGGAAGGTAAATTTAATAGCATATACTAAAACAAGTCTAGACATCCACATAAAACATGATTTGTGGGTCTACTTACTTTATAAAATGAATTTTAGAAGGATGAGACGTACATAACTGTAAAGTATGAAAAGAAAAACAATATTAAGTAATCGGTTCTTGTATTAACGCGATCTTAAAATGGGCTTCATCCCCCCCCCCCCTGGAAACCCTAAAATTCCCCCCCCCCCGGGGGGGGGGGAATTCCCCACCGGTTGAGAACCACTGTGTTAGAAGAAATAAATAAAGAACTTGTTTATTTGTCCTTGATTTATTTGTTTAGTCTCTTTTAGTTATTACAACCACTATTTCTACCACAATCTAACACCTTAATTCATTGTCTGGACCTAAGATATGACAGTTATTGTACAGAGTTGAGGCCCCTGCCCGAGATCTCGTACATCTTCTTATCTAATTACTATCATCTTTTTTTGTCAGTTGAGGGCGGTGTGAGGTTCTCTCTCATTTACTACATTGGCCCTTTTTATATTGAATTTCTGTAGAACTGCTTCAATTGTCACGTTTTCCACTCAAGAACCTCACCACAGTTTTGTGAAGACCAGTTCACCCCGTGCTGACACCTCGACACACGCCGATCGGTTATTTCAAGTTTGACCCAAAAAAAACACCCAGCTTAGCTCACACATATATGCAATGTTTACAACCAACCATACACATAGGATGACTTGCACCGTTAGATCATGTCTTTGACCGACTGATTGACACCTTGCCGTCTTGACAGACGGCATTTTGTGAAAAGGACAAATGCACGAAAGTCTGGTCTGAATTTAGAGACCATGTGTATGCAGTATGATTCCTTTCTCGGCCTGTCAAGTTTACTCCAGAGGAAAGGTAACACCAATACATCTGGAACAAGACAAGCAGCAGAAGCCGCTGGATCAGCAACGCAATACTCAAACTGTCCGTCTGTCGAAGCTTCCATCCTACACCAGTTGCCTACCAAGGCTTAGTGCCTAGTCTGCCCTGCCATGTCATTTAGTTTTTAGGCTACATTTCCTATCAATACGATAAGGCATGTATGCTCCCAGATGAGCTAATTCGCCCGAAGCCGTTGGCACAATGTGGGGTGTCGGATTTGGTGAGCGTCGCCCAACATTCGACGCTAACAGAAAGCAGGTAGTAACGTCCTCAATTATATAGTAGCTCAGTCATGTCTAAGACCTGACATAATATTTAGTTAGGCAATGACTTAAACTGCGTTCTTCTCACCGCCACAGCTGAGGTCTTACGTCCTGACCGGGCAAGGCAACGACACGGAGTGCCAGTCGTTTAAGTTGAGACAAGACCAGATCATGACTCGCTGTTTGCCCCGTGAGTACTCTCTACACCACGTGTCTAAGGTCACCCGAACCTGCCGGGTCTATTGCTGGGTCTGTTGCTAGATCTGTTGCTAGGTCAGATGCTGGATCTGTTAGCTGGTCTGTTGGTTGGTCTGTTAGTTGGTCTGTTGGTTGGTCTGTTAGTTGGTCTGTTAGTTGGTCTGTTGGTTGGTCTGTTAGTTGGTCTGTTGGTTGGTCTGTTGGTTGGTCTGTTGGTTGGTCTGTTAGTTGGTCTGTTGGTTGGTCTGTTGGTTGGTCTGTTAGTTGGTCTGTTGGTTGGTCTGTTGGTTGGTCTGTTGGTTGGTCTGTTGGTTGGTCTGTTGGTTGGTCTGTTAGTTGGTCTGTTGGTTGGTCTGTTGGTTGGTCTGTTGGTTGGTCTGTTGGTTGGTCTATTGGTTGGTCTGTTAGTTGGTCTGTTGGTTGGTCTGTTGGTTGGTCTGTTGGTTGGTCTGTTGGTTGGTCTGTTGGTTGGTCTGTTGGTTGGTCTGTTAGTTGGTCTGTTGGTTGGTCTGTTGGTTGGTCTGTTGCTGTATATGTTGGTTGGTCTGTTGGTTGGTCTGCTGCTGGGTATGTTAGCTGATATTTTGCTGTATATGTTGGTTGGTCTGTTAGTTGGTCTGCTGCTGGGTATGTTAGCTGATATTTTGCTGTATATGTTGGTTGGTCTGTTAGTTGGTCTGTTGGTTGGTCTGTTGCTGTATATGTTGGTTGGTCTGTTGGTTGGTCTGTTTCTGTATATGTTGGTTGGTCTGTTGGTTGGTCTGCTGCTGTATATGTTGGTTGGTCTGTTGGTTGGTCTGTTGCTGTATATGTTGGTTGGTCTGTTGGTTGGTCTGTTTCTGTATATGTTGGTTGGTCTGTTGATTGGTCTGTTGCTGTATATGTTGGTTGGTCTGTTGGTTGGTCTGCTGCTGGGTATGTTAGCTGATATTTTGCTGTATATGTTGGTTAGTCTGTTGGTTGGTCTGTTGCTGTATATGTTGGTTGGTCTGTTGGTTGGTCTGTTGCTGTATATGTTGGTTGGTCTGTTGGTTGGTCTGCTGCTGGGTATGTTAGCTGATATTTTGCTGTATATGTTGGTTGGTCTGTTAGTTGGTCTGTTGCTGTATATGTTGGTTGGTCTGTTGGTTGGTCTGCTGCTGGGTATGTTAGCTGATATTTTGCTGTATATGTTGGTTAGTCTGTTGGTTGGTCTGTTGGTTGGTCTGCTGCTGGGTATGTTAGCTGATATTTTGCTGTATATGTTGGTTAGTCTGTTGGTTGGTCTGTTGGTTGGTCTGCTGCTGGGTATGTTAGCTGATATTTTGTTGTATATGTTGGTTGGTCTGTTAGTTGGTCTGCTGCTGGGTATGTTAGCTGATATTTTGCTGTATATGTTGGTTAGTCTGTTGGTTGGTCTGTTGCTGTATATGTTGGTTGGTCTGTTGGTTGGTCTGTTGCTGTATATGTTGGTTGGTCTGTTGGTTGGTCTGTTTCTGTATATGTTGGTTGGTCTGTTGGTTGGTCTGTTGCTGTATATGTTGGTTGGTCTGTTGGTTGGTCTGTTGCTGTATATGTTGGTTGGTCTGTTGGTTGGTCCGTTGCTGTATATGTTGGTTGGTCTGTTGGTTGGTCTGTTGCTGTATATGTTGGTTAGTCTGTTGGTTGGTCTGTTGCTGTATATGTTGGTTGGTCTGTTGGTTGGTCCGTTGCTGTATATGTTGGTTGGTCTGTTGGTTGGTCTGTTGCTGTATATGTTGGTTGGTCTGTTGGTTGGTCTGTTGCTGTATATGTTGGTTGGTCTGTTGGTTGGTCCGTTGCTGTATATGTTGGTTGGTCTGTTGGTTGGTCCGTTGCTGTATATGTTGGTTGGTCTGTTGGTTGGTCTGTTGCTGTATATGTTGGTTAGTCTGTTGGTTGGTCTGTTGCTGTATATGTTGGTTGGTCTGTTGGTTGGTCCGTTGCTGTATATGTTGGTTGGTCTGTTGGTTGGTCTGTTGCTGTATATGTTGGTTGGTCTGTTGGTTGGTCCGTTGCTGTATATGTTGGTTGGTCTGTTGGTTGGTCTGTTGCTGTATATGTTGGTTGGTCTCTTGGTTGGTCTGTTGGTTGGTCTGTTGGTTGTTCTGTTGGTTGTTTGGTCTGTTGGTTGCTTGGTCTGTTGGTTGTTTGGTCTGTTGGTTTCTTGGTCTGTTGGTTGGTTTGTTTGTTGGTTGGTCTGTTGGTTGTTTGGTCTGTTGGTTGTTCTGTTGGTTGGTCTGTTGATTGGTCTGTTGGTGGGGTGCTTGCCTGGTGGATTGCTTGTGACAAACACCTTCCCCCCACTCCACCCCACCCCACCCACGCCATTTTTTTCCTCGGGAGAAATGAGGAAATTCTTAAGTACTATGCATTGCCAGTTTGCGAATTGATTAGGATTTGCATAGATCAGAGTTTTTTTCGTATGGATGTGTGATAACATCTACTAATACACGCGTTGCTAATATTAAGTAACATCTGACACTAGTCATCATCATCCAGTACCTTACCACCTGGCGTAGGCAATCATGTCTCTCCACAAATTACGATCTCCGACGTTATATAACAATTCGTGTGTTGCTTACTTCCGTGCCATGACACAAGACTGTCACTAATCTTTTCACGCTGTCTTCCCATATCTCTCTTTCCGTAAATCGTTCTGGTTGTCACTACATGTTCAGTTTTTGTCTTCTCATAACGTGGCAAACAAACGATGTTTGTGATAAGTTGTCTTTGCGTCCCAGCTTCCCTTAAAATATCCTGATTGCTTTTTTAGGCTGTCCAACTAATTTTCAACATTTTTCTATTAAACCACATCTTTGTCTAGTTCTCAGTACTTTCTCAGTAGTTTGCCATTGCTTTCTGAGCGCCGGCTCATTATCCCGCAAGTCACGAGCGCGGGTCGAACCGCTTCCAATTCTCACCTCGCTGCGAGACCCTGCGTGGATAAACGGGATTACGGAGAAAGTGGTGTAATCCCTCAGCCAGAGAGACCGGCTCATTGACACTATTTATCGTATGTAAATGTAATTTTAATAATACTAACATCTGTAAATGCACGTTATAATTATACTCGCATGTCGGTATAATTGATATATATGTTTATAGTTGTTAGTTCATGTTTGTGATACGTTCAATTATAGATGTTAGTTATTATATGTAACTAGTTTATTGATAACAATTTTTTAAAAATTGAATTTTTTGTATAAATAAACCAGTCACACATAATAACTAACATCTATAACTGAACGTGTCACAAACATTAACTAACAACTATAAACACATATGTCAATAATATTAACTGACATTTATAAATGAATGTGTCACTGATCTATAAATCCGTATGTCATTGATACTGACTAACATTTATAAATACATATATTACTGACATTAACTCATAATAAATACATATAACACTGATGTTAAGTAACAACTATACGCAAGCTGACACTAGCTAGATGCTCTGATTGCAGCCTACGCCACAGAAATCCCCGAGGCGTCCGGACTCCTTCATGAAGTAAGGTATGATAAGCCGGAAATACAGACCTGGGACATCCCCACAGAGTATGACACCATCTATCGCGTGGTGTTTAGTGTGACATATGGTGGGACATTTTGGCCGATCATGTCACAGCAGTACGGTGAGTCAAACATCACCAGCATCACCACCAGCATCACCATCACGGCTTCTATTATCTCATTGATCATCATCATCATCATCATCATCATCATCATCATCATCATCATCATCATCATCATCATCATCATCATCATCATCATCATCATCATCATCGTCATCATCACCATCATCGTCATCATCATCTATATAGTGAGCCTAGCTCTAGCCTGGGTGCCTACATATAGTGAGCCTAGCTCTAGCCTGGGAGCCTGCAGCTTGTGAGCCTACTCCTGAGATTGACCTTTACCTGAATTGGGTTTCCCGAAGAAATCAGGAGCCTTGGAATGTGATCAATATCGAACAATTAGTATCCGGGAAGGTTAACCCGGTCAACAAATGCCCGCAGAAGTCGGATGTGTCGGCCTGACGGCGCAAGAACGCATCTCTGCTGTAAATAGGCACAACGCAGTCACATCCGAAAAAAAAAATCCGGATGAACGCAGAAGAAGAAGAAGAACAATTAGTGTAATGAGCCACATCACGAAGATTTTGCTAAGAATTATCATGCAAAATGTTAGGTAGAAAACATAACCCGAAATGTGAGTGGCACCTTGCAGTCTTGACAGACCAAAGTATGTGAGTTGGAATGTGGCCAAAATTCCATCACAATGTTTGGGCAGAGCTTCAGAGAAACATGTTCCCTCTCTCGGCCTTGCCTTGCGTTTCCCAGAGGAATGGGTAACCAATACGTCTGGCACAAGGTAGGCTGCAGACGCTGGCTGCTCAGCGTCAAACTTCCGAGACCTCGTCACCACGAGCAGTTGGCGAGTGGTGGCCAGACCCTGGGACCCGAGGGAACCGACTTAGAGGCGTTCAGCCAAGTCCCACAGTTGAGGGCCTCGTACGCGCCTGAACCGTAGGGCGCGTATATCTGTCAACACAAGTGTCCGGACCTGTGTAAAGCGTGCACTATCGTCAAACTCCCCGCCTGACTTTTGCGGATCCCGCGACCACCAGGAATAGGCCCGCTGGAGATATCGCCAGAGATATTGCTCGTCCGTTGCGAGCAAATCTCCCATTCTTCCCTCCTTCTCGCAACCAGACTGACTGAATAAGTAAAGAAACGATAAAAGTAGTGGTATTTCAATTGCGCTTGCGCTCCCACCTATGCTACACCCTTCATGTGTCTTCACAAAGTCGGACTAGAGTCAAGTTCAACAGGGTCTTCTTTCCCCGCAATAAAGCAAAGATCAGGGGCGTCACTAAGGGGGTGCGGGCCGCACCGGGTGACACCATCAAGGGGTGACACCAAAATAAAAAAAAATTGCAAATTTGACAAAGCAGACATAGCAAAATAACAAAAATTTAACTTTGTCCGAGTTTGTCGAAGTTCTTTATTTATGTTTTACCTGAAGTATTGAAGTTATATTGTTCAATTTGTTTTCTTTCTTATGTCCTTATTAACTTTTTGACTTATTTTACAAACATTACTATATGCGATTATATATGGTACAGGAACACTCGGAAGAAGACCATGGTGAAAGTCTAGAGGGGTGACACCAAGAGTTTACCGCACTGGGTGACACCAACCCCAGTGACGCCACTGGCAAAGATGTAGATCTTTGTTTACTTCTATAGAACGTGAAATTAATGTTCTCAGCATATGCACATTTACTGTACCCTTGCCTTCTACACACCCACATTGTTCTTCTCCTATTTCGCTCTCGAGAAAGTAAGATATGTCAACATGATGGAGATGCTTGCAGATCTGCAAATTGATGGGAAAGACCTTAGACTCATGAAAACATATATTGGAAACAACAAGCTGTCATAAACATTGATAATGACGTAGGTCAATATTAGCCTATTAAGAGAGGTGTGAGACAGGGATGTGTAATCTTTTTTTTTCCCTGTACAATGAAAGTATTTTCAGAAATGTTGATGACATGAAAGGAATCATCATTGGGGGGACATAACATCAATAACATTAGATATGCGGATGATACAGTATTGACTGCAGACAATTAGCAGGATATGCAACAATTAGTATATGCGATTGTTGCATACAGTGAACAACCTGGGTTAGAATTAAATTTTAAGAAGACACATATTATAGTCGTAACTGGGAAGAAGGAAATAGCACAATGTAATATACAAGTAAGTGTGTATATTCTTAAACAAGTGAAACGGTATAAATATTTCGGAACAGTCATAACATCTGATGGGAGATGCCTTTAAGAGCTTAGAACAAAAATCGTCATTGCTAAGGCAGCCTTTTGCAAGATGGAAAACATACTGACCAATAAAAATATGTTAATCGCTAAGAGAAAAAGAGTGTTGAGGTGCTACATAGAGCATGTACTTTTGTATGGATGTGAAGCGTGGACAATAAGCAGTCAAGCTGAAAAACAACTGATGCCTGTGGCAATGTGGTTTCTGAGGAAAATGCAAAGAATACCATGGACAGACAGAAAAACCAACGTACAAGTCCTTCAAGAAACACATGAAAACAGTCAACTGATTAGAGAAATTGGTCACGTTATGAGAAGAAATAAATGGGATAACTTGGTGACAACTGGCAAGATCGAGGGGAAGAGAAAAAGGGGAGGGCAGAGAAGTAAATACCTGATGGCTTGATCACGTTGTATGGTCGAGACAAGAACACTGAGCTGATCCACGACTCTGGTGATAGAGTGAGATGGAAAAACATGACCGACTACACTCACAGGCATGGCACATGATGATGATGAGTTGGGCATGAGAGTTCAGCAGTGGACGGGTGGTCTGACATGCATGTAACTGCAGCGATATCACGTGACATATCAATTACTAACATTCCTGACCTTTGATTGACAGGCTACCACGGCACCACGGACATGTACTTGTACCTGAACCCCGCCGAGACCATCTCCGACCAGAACGTCTTCTACATCCCAGCAGACTGCGACACTCGGAGCATGAACTTGGCTACCATTGTCGGCTGACCAGCTCTCCAACAAACTGTCTGTCCAGTGTTGGATGTCACTGACATATTTCAACATTTCAGCATTGATGTTTTCATCACAGATCTTCATTGAAAGCATTTATTACACTTGTTACATTTGTTAACCGTGTTTTTATATTTATTATGTGAGTTGATATATTTTTTATCCTTCTGGTTTATGCTTTATCAAAAGACTGGACACTGACATCTTAGGAATCTAGCAGATGGAAAGAGACAGAAATGACATATGACAAATATAAAATTAGAGAACCACCAAAGAGGTGTAATAATTATTATACATCGGGACAGATCAAGATCCATTCACTTGTGTTGGACAGTGTCAGATAGAATAGTTGATTGGTGGGCCTTTTGATGTCACTATCATTCAAATTATATCCCAACAGCAGAAAACCGTGCAGGTAGAATAGTACTGGTAAAGTTAGCTGTCGGGCGTTTTCATGTCAACATCATTCAAGATGGCTTTAGAAATGTGGTTTTTGAGGAAAATGCAAAGACTACCATGGCCAGACAGAAAAACAATGACTAAGTTCTACAAGAAACAAATGAAAATCGTAAACTGATTAGAGAAATTAGACGTAGACAGTCAACATTTTTGGGCATGTTGTGGGAAGAAATAAATTGGAGAACTTGGTGATGACTGGCAAGACCGAGGGGAAGAGAACAAGGGGAAGACAGAGAAGTAAATGCTTGATTGGCTTGACCACGCAGTATGGTCGAGACAAGAACACTGAGATGATCCACGACTCTGGTGATCGAATGAAATGACGAATCATGACCACCCGCGCTTATCGGCATGGCACATGATGGATGGATGGATCAGTCAAGATTATGTCCCAACAGCAGAAAGTGGTGCAGATAGCATATATCTAAGTTAGGTATCTAGGTAGAGTTAACTATGATTGAAAGACGAGACTTAAAGAGTTAAAGACAGTTACACAACAGTCAGCTGACACAAATGATAGCGAGACATAGATGAGTGACATGCCCAGAAAGCCAGCCAGGCGGACAGCATGTGAGCTCTAGTGACAACAACTGGGGTTAGCTCGAGGGAAGCTCACGACTAGAGGTGTCGTTCTATCTAGAATCCTGGCACCCATTTGATAGTGACCTTGATAATGCCTTAGAGAAGTGCAAATATTTAAAAAAAAATAATATTTTGAGATACTTAAATGCTAAACCAATAGTTACACAGTAGGTACATCTTTGCTTTATTGGCTACACACAAAGGCTTTCGATAAAGTAAGACATGTCAACACGATGAACATGCTTGCAGATCTACAAATTGATGGGAAAGAGATTAGACTCGTAACAATAAAACACTTATTGGAAACAACAAACTGCCTTAAAGATTAATAATAATGTGCGCAGGTCACCATTGTCGAATGGATAAGAACGTGCGTTCTTAAACATCCGGTATACTGAAGCCGAGGTAAGGGGTTCAACCCCTACACCGGACAGTTGAAAAAAAAAACGTTGACCTGCCGTCCTTGACTTGGGGACGTAAATTACAAGTACCTCTGAAGTCGGAGTAGGTTCGCCTGATAGCGAGGGACGCTGTTAACAGGTAAAAGCTAATCTACACACAAAATTCAGTCCAGCACTACTGGAACTAGTGTGTAAGGACTACGCTTGGGGTCAAAGCGAGCGAGCGCAAAAAAAAAAGCAAATAATGAAGTAGGCCAAAATCACCTTTGGGGGACGTAAAATCAATAACATTCGATATGAGAATGATACAGTATTGACTACAGACAATGAGCAGGATCTGCAACATTTAGTAGATACGGTTGTTGCACACAGTGAACAACTGGTGTTAGAATTAAAGTGTTAGAAGACACAGATTATGGTAGTCACTTCTTCTTCTTCTTCAGCGTTCCGAGCCATTGAGGTTCTTTGCTGCAGATACAATCCGTCTCCATTCGTCTCTCTGGTGGACCTTCTCTTGCCAGTCGTTGATTCCAAGTGCTTGTAGGTCTGTATATGTATTATCTCTCCACCGCCTTCTTGGTCTACCTCGGGGTCTATGGTCATTTATTTCCTGAGTGTAAGCGAGTTTTGTTTCCCTATTATCTTCCATTCTTTCTATATGCCCCAGCCATTGTAGTCTATTAGCCTTCATGATACCAGTGATTAGCGGGGACTTAAACAGATCATAAATGTCTTTGTTACTTCTTCTTTTCCACTCTCCACTTTGTGCATCCCTAATGGGTCCAAAGATGCGTCTTAAAACTTTGTTCTCAAAGGTTTATAGCAAGGCTTCGTCTCCTTTCGTTGTACTCCAGGTTTCAGAGCCATACAGCACAACTGGTCTGATCAGTGTTTTGTATATTGTGATCTTGGTGTTAACGAGATAGCGCCTTTGATTTTAGCAGATGTTGTAGTGCATAGTATATCTTATTTCCAGAATTGATTTTAGTTTGTATTTCTTCCCTTATGATGTTTGAGCAGTTGAAGATTGTACCCAGGTATTTGTATGTTTCCGTTCTTTTAATGGTCATATTATCTATTTGTATAAGGCCAGAGTATTTAGCCATTTCTTCTCTTGAAATTACCATATATTCTGTCTTATCTTGGTTGATAACCAGCCCCATCTGTTGGGCTTTTTCCTTTAAGTGAGTCAATATTTATAATGTCTTTTGTTCATTTTCCCCTATAATATCTATATCATCTGCATAACCAAGCAGCTTGGATGTTCCTCCAATACCACATTCCTCCTCTACCTTCCTTACAACTTTCTCTAGAGCCAGATTGAAGAGTAGCGGCGATAGTGCATCACCCTGTTTCAAGCCAGATGTTAGTTGGAAAGGGTATGATTTCCTGCCTTTATATGTTACTATATTATAAGTATCTTCCATGCATAGTCTTGTCATGTTGATTAACTTCCTTGGTATTCCAAATTCCAAAATGGTAGTCACTTGGAAGAAGGAATTACCACGGTGTAATATACAAGTAAGATTATTGACATGTAAGATTAAATATACGATTAAAATATAAATTAAGATTAATATATAAATATAAGATATAAGACATATAAGATTAAATACATGTAAGATTATTTACTCTGGGGGAGAAGAACAGCAAAGAGGTGTAGCCATTATATTAGATAAGCAAACATCAAATTCTGTCAAAGGATATTATGCTGTGTCAGACAGAGTCCTATTAGTAAAATTAAACGGAAGACCTTTTAAAATAAATGTCATTCAAGTATATGCCCCAACAAGTGAAAGCAGTGAAGAAAGCATAGAGGAATTTTATAATGACGTGGAGTCTGCTTTGAAGAACAGCAAAAAATCAGAAATAAATATCATAATGGGTGATTTCAACGCAAAAATAGGACAGCAAGGCGATGGATGCAGTGTAGGCAACCATGGTTTGGGAGAGAGAAATGAAAGAGGATACAGACTTGTAGAATGGGCAAAAGAACAAGAAATGGTTGTAGGAAACACCTGGCTTAAACAGCATCCTAGAAGATTATGGACATGGAGGAGTCCAGACAGCAGGATTAAAAACCAGATAGATTACATCCTGATTAGCAAAAGGTTTCGAAATGCGTTAACAGTCGTAAAAACAGTTCCAAATGCAGACTGTTACAGTGATCACAGATTAATTACAGGCACATTGAGGGTAAAGTTAAAGAAAGTCAAGTATACAGCAGGAAACCCTAAATATGACTTGTGCAAATTGAAAACTGACAAAGAAATACAAGATAATTTTAACATAGAAGTATAGAACAAATTTGATATATTGTCTGATCTAGAGATCCTGTTTCAAGATGTAGATGATCAATGGGAAACGATGAAGAATTCAATCAGTTGCGCAGCAGAAAAAACTATTCCAAAAGTAAAGAAAGTGGGCCGTAAGACATGGATGACTGAAGAAATTTTACAACTAATGGAAACAAGAAGACAGAACAAAAATAATCCTGCCAAATATGAAGAAATTCACAGAAAAGTGAGAACCTTATGTAAGGAGGCAAAAGAAACATGGCTTGAGAAAAATTGCAGAGAAATTGAAAAACAACACAACAGTAACAATGCGAAACTAATGCACAAAAGAATTCAGGAGCTTACTAATCAAAGAACACGTACATCAGCAGGCTGCCTAAAGACAAAAGATGGAAGAGTCATAATAGAAAAAGATCAGATATTACATGAATGGTCAGATTACGTGAAAAACCTGTATGACGATAACAGAGACGAACAGTATGATGTTCAAAATAATAATGAAGGACCAGAAATTTTGAAGATGGAGGTTCAGAATGCTCTTAACCATATGAAATCTGGCAAGACCCCCGGTTCAGACAGCGTCACAACAGAAATGATTAATGCTTTAGAAGAATATGGAATAGATCAAGTTACCAGTCTGCTTAATACAATATATGATACTGTAAATATACCTCAGGAGTTATGTAATTCTGTATTTATTGCAATCCCAAAGAAATCAGGAGCCTTGGAATGTGATCAACATCGAACAATTAGTATAATGAGTCACATCACGAAGATTTTGCTCAGAATTATCATGCAAAGAGTTAGGAGGAAAATACAACCTGAAATAGGAGAAGAACAATGTGGGTTTGTGGAAGGCAAGGGTACAGTAAATGCTGTGTATATACTGAGAAACATAATCGAACGTTCTATAGAAGTAAGCAAAGATCTACACCTTTGCTTTATTGACTACACAAAGGCTTTTGATAAAGTGAGACATGTCAACATGATAAGGATGCTTGAAGATCTACAAATTGATGGAAAAGATCTTAGACTTGTAAAAAACATATATTGGAAACAACAAGCTGCCATAAGAGTTGATAATGAAGTAAGCCAATATCAACCTATTAAAAGGGGTGTGAGACAGGGATGTGTAATGTCTCCAGATCTGTTTTCCCTGTACAGTGAAAGTATTTTCAGAAATATTGAAGATATGGAAGGAATCAACATTGGGGGACGATGCATCAATAACATTAGATATGCAGATGATACAGTCTTGATTGTAGACAATGAACAGGACCTGCAAAATTTAGTAGATGCGATTGTTACACACAGTGAACAACTAGGGTTAGAATTAAATTGTAAAAAGACACAGATTATGGTCGTCACTAGGAAGGACGAAATACCACAATGTAATATACAAGTAAATGGGAATATTCTTCAACAAGTGAGCAGGTACAATTATCTCGGAACAGTAATAACATCTGATGGGAGATGCCTTGAAGAGATTAGAACAAGAATCGCCATGACAAAAGTAGCCTTTAGCAGGATGAAAAACATATTGACCAATAAAAAGATGTCAATTGAAACGAGAAAAAGAGTGTTGAGATGCTACATTGAACCTGTACTTTTGTATGGATGTGAAGCGTGGACAATGAGCAGTCAGGCTGAAAAACATATGATGGCTGTAGAGATGTGGTTTCTGAGCAAAATGCAAAGAATACCATGGACAGCCAGAAAGACCAATGAACAAGTCCTTCAAGAAACAAATGAAGATCGTAAATTGATTAGAGAAATTAGACGTAGACAGTCAAAATTTTTTGGGCATGTTATGAGAAGAAATGGATTGGAGAATTTGGTGACAACTGGTAAGATCGAGGGGAACAGACCAAGGGGAAGACCTAGAAGCAAGTACCTGGATGGCTTGGCCTTGTGGCATGGTCGAGACAGAAACACGGAGCTGATCCACGACTCTGGTGATCGAGTGAGATGGCAGAACATGACCGCCCACGCTTACCGGCATGGCACATGATGGATGGATGGAATATACAAGTCGGTCTCCCTGGCCAAAGAGTTAACGACGTCGATTTTAATCCCGTATATTAACGTGGGGAAAACAGGTGCGCGAGATTCGGCAGTGGATCGCGTCGCACTGGTAACTTACGGGGGTATGTGAGCCGGTCGTTCAGAAAGCTATGGCAAACTACTGAACGTAAAACTTGCCTAGTACATCAACAGCAGCTGAAGAATGTTGGTGTTGACTGCAACGTCCTCTAAGGGATATGCAACTTAATATATATATATATATATATATATATATATATATATATATATATATATATATATATATATATATATATATATATATATATATAAATATATATATATACAAGTAAATTGGAATATTCTTAAATAAGTGAATCGGTACAATTATCTCAGAACAGTCACATCATCTGATGAGAGATGCCGTCAAGAGATTAGAACAAGAATCGCCATGGCGAAGGTAGCCTTTTGCAAGATGAAAAACACACTGACTATTGGACAGACGTCATTCTGACCAATAAAAAGATGTCAATTGAAACGAGAAAAAGAGTGTTGAGGGGATACATAGAGCCTGTTCTTTTGTATGGATGTGAAACTTGGACAATGAGCAGCCAAGCTAAAATACATCAGATGGCTGTGGAAATTTGGTTTCTGAGGAAATTAAAAAATGCAAAGAATACCATGGACAGACAGAAGAGCCAATAACCAAGTCCTCCAAGAAACACATGGAAATTAGACGTAGACAGTAACATGTTTTTGTGACACCTTAAGAGAAGAAATAAGTTGGAGAACTCGGTGACACTTAGCATGATTGAGGGCAACAGAACAAAGGGAAGGCAGAGAAGTAAATACCTGGATAGCTTTGCCACGTTGTATGGCCGAGACCAGAACTCACAGCTGATCCACGACTCTGGTGATCGCGTGAGATGGCGAAACATGACCGCCTACACAAGGCACATGATGCTGATGATGACAGTAGGTAATAGGGGCTAAGAAAGCGTAATGACAGAACAAAAGTCTTAGAGAGGACAGAGGACAATGACATGATTGTTGCCACAACCTGGTACCAGGAACATCCAAGATGACCGCGGGCGTGGGAGAGACCATTTAGTCAGATTAGAACCCAGACTGGTTACATCTTCCACCACACGAGATGTTCAAACGCTTTCACAGTCATACACACGTGCACTCACTGGAGACCGCAATCAACATAGTTTTATCATTGTGTGTGTGTGTGTGTGTGTGTGTGTGTGTGTATGTGTGTGTGTGTGTGTGTATGTGTGTGTGTGTATACAGTGGAACCTCGCTTAACGAGCACCTCTCATAACGAGCAATTCGCATAACGAGCAAAATAAATTGTAAAATATTATTCGCTGAACGAGTGACGTTTCGCATAACGGGTGACGAGGGGGAGGGGAAGTCCCGTATTGTGCGCCTGCAACAGCGAGCAAGATGACCTTCTTGAAGAATTTAAATTCATCAAGATCCAGTTTCTGCCTCCCAACACTACTCCGCTACTCCAGCCTATGGACCAGCAGGTTATTTCTAACTTTAAGAAGCTCTACACTAAATCGCTCTTCGAGCGTTGTTTTGAGGTGACTGAAGGGACCAATTTCACTCTCAGAGAGTTTTGGAAATATCACTTCCACATCGTTGCCTGCCTCAAGATGATCGAAAAGGCGCGGGAAGGGGTTACCAAGAGAACCCTCACTTCTGCTTGGAAGAAGCTTTGGCCGGAGAGCGTTGTCAAATGTGACTTTGAGAGGATTGAGACAGTACCTGTTCTCAAGATGTTCTTAATGAGAACCGAGTGAGATGGTCGTTGTCTAGGTTACAATGCTCCCTGTATGTCAATACGGAGTGTAAATTTAGCTAGCCACCTGTCTCAGATATAACTCACCCCCGCAGTACACATCCGCCAGTCAGTGAACAAGATTGAGTTGGCGCACATAATCTATTAATGCAGAAGAAACAGAAACACACGTAACATATTTCCATATCCAGAAAACAATATAATCCACCGAATATATATATATATATATATATATATATATATATATATATATATATATATATATATATATATATATATATATATATATATATATATATATATATATATCCATCCATCCATCATGTGCCATGCCGGTAAGCGTGGGCGGTCATGTTCTGCCATCTCACTCGATCAACAGAGTCGTGGATCAGTTCCGTGTTTTTGTCTCGACCATGCCACAAGGCCAAGCCATCCAGATACTTGTTTCTAGGTCTTCCCCTTGGTCTGTTCCCCTCGATCTTACCAGTTGTCACCAAGTTCTCCAAATCATTTCTTCTCATAACATGCCCAAAAAATTGTGACTGTCTACGTCTAATGTCTCTGATCAGTTTACGATCTTCATTTGTTTCTTGAAGGACTTGTTCATTGGTCTTTCTGGCTGTCCATGGTATTCTTTGCATTTTCCTCAGAAACAACATTTCTACAGCCATCAGATATTTTTCAGCCTGGCTGCTCATTGTCCAAGCTTCACATCCATATAAAAGTACAGGTTCTATGTAGCATCTCAACACTCTTTTTCTCGTTTCAATTGACATCTTTTTATTGGTCAGTATGTTTTTCATCTTGCTAAAGGCTACTTTTGCCATGGCGATTCTTGTTCTAATCTCTTCAAGGCATCTCCCATCAGATGTTATTACTGTTCCGAGGTAATTGTACCTATTCACTTGTTGAAGAGTATTCCCATTTACTTGTATATTACACTGTGGTATTTCGTTCTTCTTAGTGACGACCATAATCTGTGTCTTTCTCATCTCATCTCATCATGTTCCTCTTGTACCTTGCGGTGTCGAGGTGAAGTATAAACTTCGTGAGAGTGCCCGGTTATGGGCTTCGTATATCGACATTCCCATGGATTCTGTTATTCCCTCCGTCCAGCGTTTACGTGGTCGGCCTCTTCCTCTGTTTCCATCTGGTCTGTACGTCATTGCCTGTTGTGGCATGCTGTTGACTGGTAGCCTACTTGCATGGCCAAACCATTTGACTTGCTGCTTTCTAATAAAATCTAGAGCAGCTTTAACCCCCACTTTAGTCCTGATTTCTTCATTTCTGATCTTATCTCTTCTTGATACGTTGAGTATTCTTCTCAGGAACCTCATTTCTGTTGTTGTGATTTTTCTTTTCTCTTTTTCTGTCATTGTCCAGGTTTGGCATTGGTAGCACAGAGTTGGTAGGAAGATTGTGTTGTAAAGTGCTTTCTTAGTAGTTATTGATACATGTTTGTTCTTTAGTATTGGTGCCATTTGTCCAATGAGTTGATTTGCCTTATTGCACCTATTTTCGATCTCGTCTTCTGATCTGCCATTTGATGATATTATACTTCCTAGGTACTTGAAGCTCTTTACTTGTTTCAAGGGATGTTCGTTTAGGTGAATTGTTGCTGTTTGTTCTTCTTTAGTTATAGTCATTACCTCTGTTTTGCTTGTGCTAATTTTCATGTTATGTTCCCTACACATTTCGTTTAGACTATTCATGTGGTCTTGTAATTCAGCTTCTGATTTTGCTATTAGTGCTTGGTCGTCCGCAAACAGGAGTTCTCTAATGGTTAGATTTGCAGATGGTTCTTCTTCTGTGTTCTCGTCATGCGGTATTCTTGCTGTCTCTGCTTGGCTGGTTTCTTTACATATGTTGTCTATATATGTTATGAACAAGAGAGGGGACAGGACACAACCTTGTCGTACTCCAGATCTTATGGTGAAGGGTTCTGAGTGTCCTCCAGTTGCTCTCACTATGCATTCACTGTTGTCGTATAAACTTCTACATAGGTTTGTTAGATGTGTACTCACTCCATATTGTTTAAGGATTTCCCACAGCTTGTTTCTATCTACCCTATCAAATGCCTTTTCTTGGTCAACAAAGGCTAAGTAGAGTGTTTCATTGAATTCAATTGATTTTTCTATAAGTTGTCTAAGAGCAAAAATGGCGTCTGTGCATCCTTTGTTTTTCCTAAATCCAAGCTGCGTTTCGCTTAGCTGGGGTTCTAAAGTAGTTCGTAATCTTTTTTCAAGAATTTTGCAAAATATTTTCCCAGTATGACTCAACAGTGAAATGCCTCTGTATTGTGTGCAATCTCTTTTGCTGCCTTTGTTTTTCCAAATTGGGATAATTATGGCGTTTCCCCAGTCTCGTGGTGTCTGTTGTTCTACCCAAACATGGTTGAATAGTCTATGTAGCCAAGCTGTTCCTACTTCCCTTGCTGCTTTAATTAGTTCATTTGGTATTTCATCCTGTCCTGGTGATTTGTTCAATGGGGCTAATCTGATGGCTTCTATAATTTCTTCTTTTAGTATGTCTGGTTCTAGTTCCTCGGTGACATCTGTGTAGGTCTCTTGAATTCCTGTGACATCTGATGGGATGTTGAGAAGTTGTTCGAAATACTGCTTCCATCTTATTAGGATGTGTTTTTGTTCACTTATTGGTTCTCCATTTTCGCTGTTAATTATTTCAGTTGGGTCAAAGGGTACTCCTCTGGTTCGCATTGCACTTATCTTTTTGTAGAAGTTTCTGGTTGCCTCCTTGTAGTTTTTATTTAGGGTTTCTCCATACTCTTCCCAGTCTTTCTGTTTTTCCCTCTTTACTATTCTACTCACATGTCTTCTCGATATTCTGTATTCTATGAGATCACATTCCTGTTTGCTCTTCAACCACTTTTTATATTT
The DNA here is from genome assembly GCA_963921405.1 of Cepaea hortensis. NCBI lineage: Eukaryota > Metazoa > Mollusca > Gastropoda > Stylommatophora > Helicidae > Cepaea > Cepaea hortensis. The sequence continues at coordinate 126,274,991 of OY992882.1, read as the reverse complement.
TTCCTTTTTTTCTTTTACCGCTTTCTTTACTTCTGCGTTCCACCAACTTGTTATTTTCTTTATCCGTGTTTTGCATTTTTTCGTGGTTCCGCATGTTATTTTTGCAGTATTTAAAACGCTTGATTTGAACGTCTCCCATTCTTCTTCCACTGTTTTTCTTTCCGTAGGTAATTTTACAAAGAGTTCAGTTAGTTCTTTCTCATAATTTTCCCTTACTGCCTCGTCTTTAAGGTTTTTTAAGTTTACTGATTCGCATGGCATGTATTTTCCTGCTTTTTGTTTTCTTCTTCTAATGGTTCTTATTGTGGCAACGACTGCTTTATGATCTGTGTTTATACTGAAATTGGGCACTGCTCTTGCATCTAATATATTTCTCTTTCTGTTATTTCTTGTTAATATAAAATCAATTTGGCTTTTAGTATCTAGATTGTTCCATTTATACCAGGTGTATACTTGCGAATCTTTATGTTTATAGAATGTGTTTGTTATATAGAGATCGTGTTGGCTTAATCTGTGTCTTTTTACAATTTAATTCTAACCCTTGTTGTTCACTATGTGTAACAACCGCATCTACTAAATTTTGCAGGTCCTGTTCATTGTCTGCAATCAAGACTGTATCATCTGCATATCTAATGTTATTGATGCATCGTCCCCCAATGTTGATTCCTTCCATATTTTCAATATTTCTGAAAATATTTTCACTGTACAGGGAAAACAGATCTGGAGACATTACACATCCCTGTCTCACACCTCTCTTAATAGGCTGATATTGGCTTACTTCATTATCAACTCTTATGGCAGCTTGTTGTTTCCAATATATGTTTTTTACAAGTCTATATATATATGCTCCTCACAACTTAATCAGCACACGTCACTGCCTTCTCAAGGCCTGCTGAATCTCAAATTCACAAGACAGTTATCCAGCTACTATCCACGGCTGGACCTCACACAATACAACCCACACACTGGGTCGAGGCCTCCACTAACTATTCAACCCACTCTGGGTTTTAGGCCTCCATTCAAAACTGGGAGAACAACACTGGACGGAGATCTCTATCTAACTCCGCTCCTCTCCATAGTCTCCCGACCAGCTCGGAATCAAAACATCAACTCCCCAAAAACGATCCGACTGATCCGACCCTCAGTCGGTCTCAGCCCCAACTGCCTTTTCAGTCTCCTGACTTCACACAAAACTAAAGTGTCTCTCACCCCCTCCACCCTGGGGAGTCTGCATCCACCCTCACAATTATTTCTCATGGCTGGTTGTTTTTCTCGTAGCCCGGGTACAGGTCACTCACCTCCATGTCAATGACCCAGGCATATGTCACCTGTGGAGCCTGTAGTCAACGAGATTGTGTCTTTGACCAAGATCATGGGACTGGAGGTGGATAACAAAGATATCGATGAGCTTGTGGAAGAGCATAGCCAAGAGCTGGCCACCGAAGAGCTTATGGAATTACATTGTGTTTCACAGCAAGAAGTTGTGGAGGAGAGTTTGTCCGAAGAGGAGGAGAAGGTAACAGCATACCAACAATCTTCTGGCGCAATAAGAGAAATACTGAAAGCATAGGAAACTGTTGCATCGTACATTGAGAACCATCACCCTAATAAGGCAGTGTCTATGAGAGCTACTAATTTATGTAATGATAATGCTGTGTCACATTTCCACCAAATTCTGAAGCGTCGGCAAAAACAAATTTCTCTAGACAGCTTTCTAGTAAAAAAGAATTAGGTATGTATTTTAAATTGTAAATTAATTATTTCAATTTTTTTTTCTACAAATCGAATTCTCATTCCAGGTTCGTTCATTCCGCGATAGAAGAGGAAGCTGAATCACGCTCCTTAATAATGTATATATAATTATCTTTGAATAAACGTTATACAAAATATTTTGAGTATTTTTTCGGCATGGAACGCATTATCCTATTTTACGTTAATTTGTATGGGGAAAACTGTTTCGCGTTACAAGTAAGATTCTGGAACGAATTATGCTTGTTAAGCGAGGTTCCACTATACATATACATATGTATGTGTGTGTGTGTGTGTGTGTGTGTGTGTGTGTGTGAGTGGGTGTGTATGATGAGTGGTGTGTGTGGTGTGTGTGAGAGGTGTGTGATGTGTGGTTTGGTGTGTGTGGTGTGTGTGGTGTGTGTGTGTGTGGGGGGGGGGGGGTTGGGAGTGTGGGGTAAGTGGGATGTGAATGGTGTGGGGGGGGTGGGGGGGTGGGGGGGTGTGTGAGTCTGGATTGTGTGTGTGGGTGGGAATCGGATGGGGTGGGGTGTGTTTGTGTGCGTGCGTGCATGGTGCGTGCATGCGTCTCTCTCTCTCTCTCTCTCTCTCTCTCTCTCTCTCTGTGTGTGTGTGTGAGAGAGAGAGAGAGAGAGAGAGAGAGAGAGAGAGAGAGAGAGAGAGAGAGAGAATTTTAGACTTTCGATAAAGTAAGGACATCGAGAGGAGAAATATGCTCCCAGATCTTCACATTGACGGAACAGATTGTAAATTGGTAAACATATCGAAACAGTATGCTACCATACGAACTGTTAATTAAGTAAGTCAACATCGGCAAATGAGTGTCAGGTCTTAGTCAGATATGACTGAACTACCATCAGACAGTAGACTCTACCCCTGCTTTCAGTTAGCGCCGAATGTTGGGCGCCGCTGACCAAACCCGACACCACAATGTACCAACCGCTTTGGGCGGAGGAGTGCAGTTGGGAGAGTACAAGCCTTACCCTAGTTCGAGGAAATGCATCCTAAAGATTGTCATGCCAGGGCAGACCAGGCCCTAAGCCTTGGTCGGCAAGTGGTCTAGGATGGAAGCTCCGACAGGCGGACTGTTAGAAAATTTCTTTGCTGATCCGGCAACTTCTGCAGCTTGTCTTGTTCCAGATGTATTGGAGTTACCTTTCCTCTGAGTAAACTAGGCAGGCAAAAGAGAGGAATAATGCTGCATGGGCAACACATGGTCTCTAAATTCAGCCAAGGTTTTGTGTTATTGGGAAGTATAACTCCATATTACAACGATCATCTGTGCCAGTCAGTCATCAGCAAATCAAGAAAGATGAGCGACAGTCACATGTAATACCTCCATACCTGTTTTCCTTTCAATGTGTGTTGTATAATGAGGGGAGTATGGAAGGGTGAATCGAACTTGTATACAGCGGTTTTGTTACAGGAACGATCATCATCTACACCTTACGACATTTACCAACGGACGGGTACGAAATTTACCAACGGACGATCAGCATCTACACCGTACAACATATACCAAGGGACGGTCAGCATCTACATCGTACGACATTTACCACCTGACGATCGGCATATACATCGTACGACATTTACCACCTGACGATCGGCATATACATTGTACGACATTTACCAGCTGACGATCAGCATATACATTGTACGACATTTACCAGCTGACGATCAGCATCTACACCGTACAACATTTACCAAGGGACAATCAGCATCTACACCGTGCGACATTCACCAAGGGACAATCAGCATCTACACCGTGCGACATTTACCAAGGGACGATCAACGTCCACACCGTACGACATTTACCAAGGGACAATCAGCATCTACACCGCACGACATTTACCAAGGGACAATCAGCATCTACACCGTGCGACATTCACCAAGGGACAATCAGCATCTACACCGTGCGACATTTACCAAGGGACGATCAACGTCCACACCGTACGACATTTACCAAGGGACAATCAGCATCTACACCGTGCGACATTCACCAAGGGACAATCAGCATCTACACCGTGCGACATTTACCAAGGGACCCGGAGAATCTAGGAATTGACCCGCGGTGCTGCGTTGTGGATGTTTAGAGAACAAGACTGGATATTGGAACTAGGTCAAGCCATTTAAATGACATGGTAGGAAGCGTCATCGTGTAACAACATGGTACGAACGAACGAACGAACAAACTAAACTTATCTCCGAAGGGCTAACGAATTGGCAGCACATTGGGCCGTCTGACAGTCTGGCCTACTTATCTCTTATACTACCTATACTAACAGTATTGATTGCAGATATCAACCTATATCAGATGTGCAGATGATACAGTGTTGATTGCAGATATCAACAATATCAGATGTGCAGATGATACAGTATTGATTGCAGATATCAACAATATCAGATGTGCAGATGATACAGTATTGATTGCAGATATCAACAATATCAGATGTGCAGATGATACAGTATTGATTGCAGATATCATCAATATCAGATGTGCAGATGATACAGTATTGATTGCAGATATCAACAATATCAGATGTGCAGATGATACAGTATTGATTGCAGATATCATCAATATCAGATGTGCAGATGATACAGTATTGATGGCATATATCAACAATATCAGATGTGCAGATGATACAGTATTGATTGCGGATAAAAAAAAATATCAGATACGAAGATGATACAGAATTGAATGCAGACATCAACGATACAGTATTGATTTCAGACAATATCAACTATATCAGACATGCAGATGATACAGTACTATTGCTGACATCAACAGTATGATATATGCAGAGGATGTAGAATTGATTGCAGACAACGTCAATAATATCATATATGTAGATGATATAGCACATATTGCTGACACCACCAATATAAGAAATGCAGATGATAGAGTATTGGTTGTAGACAATGAGCAGGATCTGCAACATTTAGTGGATGTGATTATTGTATGCTGCCAGCAGCGAGAGTTAGAATAAAACTAAGAATCGGAAATTATGGTTGCCCACAAGAAGACAGAAATACCAAAACGAAACAGCAAAAGAAATTGGACATTCTTAAACAAGGGAGGCAATAGCTAAACTGGGCTGGACTACTCCGTCATCCTTCTTCTTGCTCCGAGTTGGCTACCTTTATGGTCCACTTAAAAATGCACTCTATTCGTCAAGGTGTGATGATGATCATGATGATGATGATGATGATGACGATGATGATGATGATGATGAGGGTGTGACTCATGCAGTGAAGTAATGGCTCCGTGAGCAGGTGAATACCTGGCACAGCCAAGGCATGCATGCACGTGTTACACACAGGCGTTAGGCCTTACACGTTGATCGGAATTATGTAGAAAACTAAAATGTTTACAGGGAATGAGCATGTATATTGTTTGTAAACTTCATTCATTTAGAACAAATAGTTTTCGAAAAAAAAAAACCAAAAAAAAAAAAACTGGTGCGTGACTTTCCAACAGTCCCTGTGTAAACATAGGTTTGTTTGTCTTATTGATTTACGAACGCCTGAAGAATGACTGCCCTCTGTTTGTTCTCTAGAGACATTGCCAGCGAGTATAAACACAGAAGTCAAAGCATATATTGATCATCCACGGAACTCACGCAGATCAAATGAAGGCATCAGACAGAGACCCTACGCGAGACTGTAGTCTGACAATTCTGTATCTCAAAACATAAGAAACAAGTAAAATGGCCCGTAGACCAGACATGTGGGGGAATACGGACATGTGATTTAAGGCGCAGTTTGCTGTGGCTGAACGGCATGGGCAGTCCTATACCGGAGGTCTTACCTTTGTTAAAGAAACCTCTTGTACTAGCTTCTTCTTCTTCCTCTTCTTTTTACTTCCTGCCGTCCTTACTCTCCACTCATCCCCTTCCCCTTCCTCTTCACCGATCAACGTTTGCCGTGAGTCCGTCTGGGCATGGATGTTGAGCAGAGCGGTGTCCCTGATTCCCTGACAGGTTACCCCACACTGGGTTATCTAGGGCTGTTATTGTGGACCACATCTGCAATCTGAGGCCTCATTTCACCAGTGTTGTAATATCTGCTGTGTTGTTGTGTGCCCAGTGTTGCAGTATCTGCTGTGTTGTTGTGTGACCAGTGTTGTTGTGTGACCAGTGTTGTTGTGTGACCAGTGTTGTTGTGTGACCAGTGTTGCTGCTGCACAGTGTGTGTTGTTGTGTGACCAGTGTTGCTGCTCCATGGTGTGTGTGTGTTGTTGTGTGACCAGTGTTGCTGCTCCATGGTGTGTGTGTTTTGTTGTGTGACCAGTGTTGCTGCTCCATGGTGTGTGTTGTTGTGTGACCAGTGATGCTGCTCCACAGTGTGTGTTGTTATGTGCCCAGTGTTGCTGCTCCATGGTGTGTGTTGTTGTGCGACCAGTATTGCTGCTCCACAATGTGTGTTGTTGTGTGACCAGTGTTGCTGCTCCACAGTGTGTGTTGTTGTGTGACCAGTGTTGCTGCTCCACAGTGTGTGTTGTTGTGTGACCAGTGTTGATGTGTGACCAGTGTTGTTGTGTGACCAGTATTGCTGCTCCACAATGTGTGTTGTTGTGTGACCAGTGTTGCTGCTCCACAATGTGTGTTGTTGTGTGACCAGTGTTGCTGCTCCACAGTGTGTGTTGTTGTGTGACCAATGCTGCTGCTCCACAGTGTGTGTTGTTGTGTGACCAGTGTTGTTGTGTGACCAGTGTTGTTGTGTGACCAGTGTTGTTGTGTGACCAGTGTTGTTGTGTGACCAGTGTTGTTGTGTGACCAGTGTTGTTGTGTGACCAGTGTTGCTGCTGCACAGTGTGTGTTGTTGTGTGACCAGTGTTGCTGCTCCATGGTGTGTGTGTGTTGTTGTGTGACCAGTGTTGCTGCTCCATGGTGTGTGTGTTTTGTTGTGTGACCAGTGTTGCTGCTCCATGGTGTGTGTTGTTGTGTGACCAGTGATGCTGCTCCACAGTGTGTGTTGTTATGTGCCCAGTGTTGCTGCTCCATGGTGTGTGTTGTTGTGCGACCAGTATTGCTGCTCCACAGTGTGTGTTGTTATGTGACCAGTGTTGATGTGTGACCAGTGTTGTTGTGTGACCAGTATTGCTGCTCCACAATGTGTGTTGTTGTGTGACCAGTGTTGCTGCTCCACAATGTGTGTTGTTGTGTGACCAATGTTGCTGCTCCACAGTGTGTGTTGTTATGTGACCAGTGTTGCTGCTCCACAGTGTGTGTTGTTGTGTGACCAGTGTTGCTGCTCCACAGTGTGTGTTGTTGTGTGACCAGTGTTGATGTGTGACCAGTGTTGTTGTGTGACCAGTATTGCTGCTCCACAATGTGTGTTGTTGTGTGACCAGTGTTGCTGCTCCACAATGTGTGTTGTTGTGTGACCAGTGTTGCTGCTCCATGGTGTGTGTTGTTATGTGACCAGTGTTGCTGCTCCACAGTGTGTGTTGTTGTGTGACCAATGCTGCTGCTCCACAGTGTGTGTTGTTGTGTGACCAGTGTTGTTGTGTGACCAGTGTTGTTGTGTGACCAGTGTTGTTGTGTGACCAGTGTTGTTGTGTGACCAGTGTTGTTGTGTGACCAGTGTTGTTGTGTGACCAGTGTTGCTGCTCCACAGTGTGTGTTGTTGTGTGACCAGTGTTGCTGCTGCACAGTGTGTGTTGTTGTGTGACCAGTGTTGCTGCTCCATGGTGTGTGTGTGTTGTTGTGTGACCAGTGTTGCTGCTCCATGGTGTGTGTGTTTTGTTGTGTGACCAGTGTTGCTGCTCCATGGTGTGTGTTGTTGTGTGACCAGTGATGCTGCTCCACAGTGTGTGTTGTTATGTGCCCAGTGTTGCTGCTCCATGGTGTGTGTTGTTGTGCGACCAGTATTGCTGCTCCACAGTGTGTGTTGTTATGTGACCAGTGTTGATGTGTGACCAGTGTTGTTGTGTGACCAGTATTGCTGCTCCACAATGTGTGTTGTTGTGTGACCAGTGTTGCTGCTCCACAATGTGTGTTGTTGTGTGACCAATGTTGCTGCTCCACAGTGTGTGTTGTTATGTGACCAGTGTTGCTGCTCCACAGTGTGTGTTGTTGTGTGACCAGTGTTGCTGCTCCACAGTGTGTGTTGTTGTGTGACCAGTGTTGTTGTGTGACCAGTGTTGTTGTGTGACCAGTGTTGTTGTGTGACCAGTGTTGTTGTGTGACCAGTGTTGTTGTGTGACCAGTGTTGTTGTGTGACCAGTGTTGTTGTGTGACCAGTGTTGTTGTGTGACCAGTGTTGTTGTGTGACCAGTGTTGTTGTGTGACCAGTGTTGTTGTGTGACCAGTGTTGTTGTGTGACCAATGCTGCTGCTCCACAGTGTGTGTTGTTGTGTGACCAGTGTTGTTGTGTGACCAGTGTTGTTGTGTGACCAGTGTTGTTGTGTGACCAGTGTTGTTGTGTGACCAGTGTTGTTGTGTGACCAGTGTTGTTGTGTGACCAGTGTTGCTGCTCCACAGTGTGTGTTGTTGTGTGACCAATGCTGCTGCTCCACAGTGTGTGTTGTTGTGTGACCAGTGTTGTTGTGTGACCAGTGTTGTTGTGTGACCAGTGTTGTTGTGTGACCAGTGTTGTTGTGTGACCAGTGTTGTTGTGTGACCAGTGTTGTTGTGTGACCAGTGTTGCTGCTCCACAGTGTGTGTTGTTGTGTGACCAGTATTTTTTGGATGTGTGCCGTTTACTTGGCAAGTTTACGGTTAGTAGTTTGCCATTGCTTTCTGAACCACCGACACTCACACCATCGTGAAATATCAACACAAGATGGTCTGCTTCCAGATTGTTCACATCTGATTTGGAACACGATATGCGGGATTACGAATCGCATTCGCTACCCCTTGGCCAGAGAGGCCGGTGCCGTGTTCGGTTAGTAACCAACAATAAACTGTAATTAACAACAACAACACTCGTAACTGATACTGAAATAGAGGCAACCGTCGTGCTGTAGACAGCAGACAGAGACATGACGGGACCACAGTGGGTAGTGATGACAATACACCATGTACTTACCATGTGACTTGTGGGTGTCCGCAGATCCTCGCCTGTTACCAGAACCTGCAGAGACACAACTGTTGCAATCATTTACTGGAGTCCACGTAGCAAACAACACAAAAAGCAAGTATATAGCCAGAGAGAAGAGTTGTCTATCTTCTTTTAGCTCAACATTGCCAACGTGAATCGTTGCTGGCACCAACTGTCATTCTCAAGACCACGGCCTCACATAATTGTACTGGAAAATGTGATTCGATGGTGACGGCATGACCCTTCTAGTGCAGAATGGGCTAACTCTATGGAACTATAGCATCATTTATCCAATGCGACCCGTGTTGTGAAAAGGGGCTAAATACTTTCAGTGTCGGGAACTCAGAGTCGTTGAGGCAGTTCCACAAGGTGTGGATGGATGTTACGTAGTCCCAGCCCTCTCCTTGTGGAACCTGTGTCCTGTACATCCAGTCCTCCCATTGTGTACACCTGTCTCCTATACTTCCAGTCCTCCCATTGTGTACACCTGTCTCCTATACTTGCAGTCCTCCCATTGTGTACACCTGTCTCCTATACTTGCAGTCATCCCCTGGCACACCATTCTCTCCAGGCAAAGATCGTGTAGCTATTCCTCCACACTACTAGTTAGTTACTTGCATTTCTTTTACAGGACGTCGGAGACAACACCAGCATTTTTTGCTGTTGTGATCTCTTGGCAAGTTTACGTTCAGTAGTTTGCCATTGTTTTCCACACTATACACAGATAAAAAAGAAAGGTCATAACCATATTTGCCTTACGGTGCACCAATACACCACCCAGCAGTGCCGACCCAGCCAAGCTGTCTGCTTGTTCGTTTCCCAAGACACCAGCGTGGGATCAAGAAAAGCCCAACAACTTCTGCTAGAAAGGAACTTACACGATAACTCTTGCTGGCGAGACACCACAATCTGACACAGACAAGACTAACGACCATCCCTGGCAGAGATGACACTTGCTGAAGTCAGGGTCACTACTGCCGCATGAAACAACGGCAGCCCCGGGTTTTTCACAGGAATAGCGACAGTGGTTAGGCTTTTGCGAGGACATCACCGAACACAAGAATACAAGACATACAGTAATGGCCGACCATATACAAGCGAGACATCCAATAATGACGGTTAATCCAGTCAGGAAGGAATGACTTATCTTTATTGTTAAAGGGCCACAAATTGGGCACGCAGGTCCATTTTACACTCATCCCTTCTAATCTGTCGTACATCAATTGTATGCTATCTGTTAAGCGTGTTGCACTTACATAAAACATAGAAATGTGAATGCTGTGAGCATACTAAATTATATTAAGCTGACAGACAGACAGACAGACAGACAGACAGACAGACAGACCGATAATTATGCACAGACAGACAGACAGACAATTATGCATGTAAGACAGACATTCAGCCATAGCTGGAGATATTCGTTGTTAGATACACGCTTGGGGAACATTCAATAGCAAATGTATTGTTGGAGCAACTATAGACAGATGTACGAACACTAATAGTTGGAGGCATGTAAGGTAGACATACAACAATAGACAGATGTACCAACACTAATAGTTGAAGACATGCAAGCTAGACATACAACAATAGACAGATGTACCAACACTAATAGTTGGGGACATGCAAGCCAGCCATACAACAATAGACAAATGTACCAACACTAATAGTTGGAGGCATGTAAGGTAGACATACAACAATAGACAGATGTACGAACACTAAAAGTTGAAAGCATGCAAGTTAGATATACAACAATAGACAAATGTAAAAACACTAATAGTTGAAGGTATGCAAGCTAGACATACAACAATAGACAGATGTACGAATACTAATAGTTGAAGGCATGCAAGCTAGACATACAACAATAGACAGATGTACGAATACTAATAGTCGGAGACATGTAAGCTAGACATACAACAATAGACAGATGTACGAAAACTAATAGTCGGAGACATGTAAGTTAGACATACAACAGTAGACAAATGTACGAACACTAACAGTCGGAGGTATGCAAGCTAGACATACATCAATAGACAGATGTACGAACACTAATAGTTGGAGGTATGCAAGCTAGACATACAACAATAGACAGATGTACGAACACTAATAGTTGGAGGCATGCAAGCCAGCCATACAACAATAGACAGATGTACGAACACTAATAGTCGGAGGTATGCAAGTTAGACATACAACAATAGACAGATGTACGAACACTAATAGTTGGAGGCATGTAAGGTAGACATACAACAATAGACAGATATACGAACACTAATAGTTGAAGGCATACAAGCTAGACATACAACAATAGACAGATGTACGAACATTAATAGTTGGAGGTATGCAAGTTAGACATACAACAATAGACAGATGTACGAAAACTAATAGTTGAAGGCATGCAAGCTAGACATACAACAATAGATAGATGTACGAACACTAATAGTTGGAGGCATGCAAGCCAGCCATACAACAATAGACAGATGTACGAACACTAATAGTCGGAGGTATGCAAGCTAGACATACAACAATAGACAGATGTACGAACACTAATAGTTGGAGGCATGCAAGCCAGCCATTCAACAATAGACAGATGTACGAACACTAAAAGTCGGAGGTATGCAAGTTAGACATACAACAATAGACAGATGTACGAACACTAATAGTTGGAGGCATGTAAGGTAGACATACAACAATAGATAGATGTACGAACACTAATAGTTGGAGGTATGCAAGTTAGACATACAACAATAGACAGATGTACGAACACTAATAGTTGAAGGCATGCAAGCTAGACATACAACAATAGACAGATGTACGAACACTAATAGTTGGAGGCATGTAAGGTAGACATACAACAATAGGCAGATGTACGAACACTAATAGTCGGAGGTATGTAAGTTAGACATACAACAATAGACAGATGTACGAACACTAATAGTTGGAGGCATGTAAGGTAGACATACAACAATAGACAGATGTACGAACACTAATAGTCGGAGGTATGCAAGTTAGACATACAACAATAGACAGATGTACGAACACTAATAGTTGGAGGCATGTAAGGTAGACATACAACAATAGACAGATGTACGAACACTAATAGTTGAAGGCATGCAAGCTAGACATACAACAATAGACAGATGTACGAACACTAATAGTTGGAGGCATGTAAGGTAGACTTACAACAATAGGCAGATGTACGAACACTAATAGTTGAAAGCATGCAAGTTAGACATACAATAATATACAGATGTACGAACATTAATAGTCGGAGACATGTAAGCTAGACATACAACAATAGACAGATGCACGAACACTAATAGTTGAAAGCATGCAAGTTAGACATACAATAATAGACAAATGTACAAACACTAATAGTTGGAGGCACGCAAGCTAGACATACAACAATAGACAAATGTGCGAACACTAATAGTCGGAGGTACGCAAGCTAGACATACAACAATAGACAAATGTACGAACACTAATAGTCGGAAGCATGCAAGCCAGCCATACAACAATAGACAGATGTACCATCAGTGATAATCGGAGACATGCTAGCAAAGCATGCAACAGTTGACAAATGTCATCATCATCATTAAATGTCATGCCATCCAGTTATTTATCTCTTTACCTTCCCTGTGTTCTTTCCCCATCAGTCTTGCCAGTTGTCACGAATTTTCCAGTTTATTTCTGCCCATCACGTGCCCCACGCGAAATGTGGCTTCTGCAGCTAATTTCCCGATGTGAATTTTAGTTTTTGATGTGTTTCTTGCAGAACATGCTCTTTATTGTTTCTCTCCTTCCATGGTATTTGGACATTCTTCTCAGAAAACCACATGCGCACTTCCATCAGATGTCCTCAGTTTGTCTGCCAATTGTCCATGATTCACATGCATATAACAGTATTGGTTCTGTATAGCACTTTAACTCTTTCTCTTTGCAATTGACACCTTTATTGGTCAGTATGCTTTCCATTTTGCAAAAGGCACCTTTTCCATAGTATCCTTACTCTATCATCTCAACACAGCACCTTCCATCAGATGATCTGACTGTTCCTAATACTTGTACCTATTTCTTGTTTTCCGTATATCTTTTATAGGACATTGCAGTACACCAGCATTTTTCAGCTGCTACTGATGTTTTGGCAAGTTTTACGTTCAGTAGTTTACCATTGCTTTCTGAACGACCGGCTCACATACCCCTGTAAGTAATCAATGCGACGCGATCCGCTGTCGAATCTCGCGCAGATGTGTTTCGTGCGAGAGTATACTGGATTACGAACAACGTTCTTAACTCCTACGCCAGAGAGACCGGCACCTATTCACTGGTTTAATCAATTTCTTATTTATTTGGATGTTACAATGTGGTATTTCTTTATTCTTCGAGACGACTACAATCTATGATTTCTTACAGTTTTACCCTAACCCTAGTTTATCACTATGTACATTACCTCATTTAATAAATGCTAAATATAATGTTCACTGCGTGCAATTATTACTGTATCTTCTGCATATCTGATATTGATGATATGTCCGTCGATACCTATTACTCCCATCTTCTCTAAATTTCTCATAATAATTCCACAGGGAAACAGCCGGTCTCTGGTCTAGGGGTTACATCACTTTCACCGTAATCCCTCATACTCTCGTAAGTAACGAGACGTTGCGTGAGAATCGGTAGCGGTTATCTCCGCTACGGTAACTTACAGGGTATGTGAGCCGGTCGCTCAGAAAGCAATGGCAAACTACTGAGCGTAATCTTGCCAAGAGATCACCAATCAGCTGAAAGATGCTGATGTTGACAGCGATGTCCTGTAAAGGATATGCGAACAAAAAAAAAAAGGTGTTGTTTGTCCATCAAAAATGATGATCACCATTCATTTCATACAGTGGGATTGAAAGTATGGAGACGTGAGTTCTAAGATGGCTGATAAGGCCTATTTTGGCTCGAAATGTTCTTTGACAATGTGGACAAAGAATGCTTGACGTTTCTGGAGGAGGATTTCCTGCAGTGGTTTTTCTGTCCTGCCTTTTCTTTACAGCTCTTGCAGTCCTGGTTGCCTCACATATGACTGCACCCTTGCGTAATGATGCACGCCACGAATTTCGGTCTCTGGCTGCAGTCTTCCAGGTGTCATGATGAATTCCAAAAGCATTTTCAGAAAAGAGATTTTCAGAGTGTTTTTAAAGCGTTTCCTCTGGACACCTTGGGAGCGTTTACCACAAAGCAGTTCGCTGTAAAAAATTCGTTTAGGGAGCCTGTGATCTGGCATGCGAGTCAAGTGACCAGCCCAGTGAATCTGATTCTTCATCAGTAGAGTGTGGATACTGGGCACGGGCGCTCTTTCTAGGACTTCAGTGTCTGGGATCTTGTCTTGCCATTTAATCTTCAGTAGCTTCCTTAGGCAGACTGTGTGGAAGTGGTTTAATTTCCTAGCGTGTCGCTGATAAACAGTCCAGGTTTCACAAGCATATAGCAGTGTGGATAATACAACTGCTTAGTAGAAGTTCTGTCCCATACATTCTTGTACAGTCTGCCAAAGGCCACACTGGCCTTGGAGATTCTTGCATTCACTTCGTCATCAATTGTGGCAGCTTGTGACACAGTGCTGCCAAGATAGGTGAATTTGTCCACAACACTTAGTCTATGACCATTCACTTTGATATTCGGCACAGTGTGATTATTCCCTGGAGCTGGCTGGTACATAACTACAGTCTTCTCCAAGTTGATATTGAGCCCAAAGTTGGCACAGAAATGTGAGAAAGCTGTAACATTATGTTGCATGTCCGCCTCTGAGTTGGCGTATAGAGCGCAATCATCAGCAAAAAGAAGCTCTCTGACTGTTAATTTTGGGTTTAGATTTCAGCCTTCTGAGATTGAATAATTTGATGTCTATTCCAATGTCGTCGTTCTCGAAGGCATTCATCAACATGGCTGAAAACATGAGGCTGAACAGTGTTGGTGCCAGGACACATCCTTGCTTCACTCCATTGGTGACAGGAAAGGGCTCAGACAGTTCGCCATTTTCCTGTACTCTTGCCTGCATACCATCATGAAACAGCCGCACTATTTGGACAAACTTTCGTGGACAGCCATATTTTGCCATGATCTTCCACAGTCCTTCATTGCTGACTGTATCAAAAGCCTTGGTAAGGTCAATGAAAGTGGAGAACATTTCGCAGTTCTGTTCCTGACATTTCTCTTGCAGCTGCCTTGCAGCGAAAATCATGTCAACAGTTCCACGTTCTTTTCTGAAGCCACACTGACTCTCAGCAAGAAGACCTTGATCGAGATGGGCTGTGAGGCGATTGAGAAGAATTCTGGCGAGTATCTTCCCTGCAATTGAAAGCAAGGAGATGCCTCGGTGATTGTCACAGGATTGGCGGTTTCCTTTACGTTTGTAAAGGTGGACTATTGACGCGTCCTTGAAATCTTGTGGCATGGTCTTGTTCACCCATATGTTTGTAAAGACTTGGTGAAGCTGCTCTGTTAGGACCGGCCCACCTTCTTTGTATATCTCTGCTGGGATGGAGTCAGGACCAGGTGCCTTGCCGCTGGAGAGTTGCTGGATGGCTTTGTTTATTTCCACTATGGTTGGCAGGTCATCAAGTGTCTCATTGGTGGGAACTTGAGGAAGGCAGTTGATGGTTTCATCATCGAAGAAGGAAGTTGCATTTAAGATATTGCTGAAATGCTCTGCCCAGTGTTGAAGGATTTCTTTCTTATCGGTGACCAATGTTCCCCCATCTGCACTGAGGAGGGGAACTATGCCTGGTGATGTAGGACCATAGACTGCTTTCAGTGAGTCGTAGAAGTTTTTCATATCATGTCTGTCAGCAAAGCCCTGAATTTCATCAGCTTTGCTGCTCAGCCAGGAGTCCCGCATGTGCCGAAGTTTCTGCTGCACTACTCTCTTAATGTTCTTGAAGGCATCTTTTTTTATGTTGACTTCGGGTCATTCAAATGTGCCTTGAGGAGAAGATGTTTCTCGGCCAGCAATTGGTTGATGTCTTCGGAATTTTCATCAAACCAATCTTTATGCTTTCGGGGGGCTGAACCTAGGATTTCCATAGCAGTGTTGTAAATTATGTCCTTTAGGGATCTCCACTCTGTTTCTGTATCCTGTTTAGCAGCAGCATTCGGCTTGAGGTGGTCTTCCAGCATATTTTCAAACGACTGCTACATTTTCTTGCTGTTTAGGCGGGTGACATTTAGTTTTTTGTTGTTGCATTTTTACCACTTGAGGACGCCGTGGTGACCTGATGTGAATGTTTAATTTCGAGACAATGAGACGATGGTCTGTCCAACATTCGGCACCACACATGGATTTTGTTACCCGAACGTCTTGTCTGTCACTTCTCCTGACGATGACATAGCCAATGAGGTGCCAGTGTTTCGAGCGAGGGTGCATCCACGATGTCCTATTTCTCATGGGGAGACGGAAAATTGTGTTGGTAATCAGGAGATCGTGTTCGGCACATGTTTGAAGGAGGAGGAGTCCATTGCTGTTACAATTTCCGACTCCGTGCTTTCCAATAATGCCACTCCAAGACGTGGCGTCCGTGCCTACTCTGGCATTGAAATCCCCAAGGAGTATAAGTTTGTCTCCTTTGGGAACAGATGTTAATACATTGTGCAGATCCTCATAGAACTTGTTCTTGACATCATCTTCGCTTGTCATAGTTGGTGCGTAGACACTCACAATGGTTGCATGCTTCCTTCCATTCAGCAGGGGCAACTTAATGGTCATGTGCCTGTGGTTTATAGCCTTTGGAAATCCAACTAATTTGCCGACCACTTAATGGCAAATCCCACACCGGATTGGCGTCTTTCCTCGCTTTTCCTTCCACTCCAGAAAAATGTGGCACCTATTTCACAGATTTGGCCTTCTTCTGCAAGTCGTGTCTCGCTCAAGGCTGCAATGTCGATGTTGTACCTGCCCAGCTCTCTCCCAATCAGTGCTGTTCGTCTCTCTGGACCCGACGCGCCGTCTCTGTCAAGTAGGGTGCGTACATTCCAAGTTCCAATTCTTAAGGGAATATGGTTTCCTCTTTTAGCTTTACTTGTTTTATCTTTGTTTGTATGTCGACCGCAGTTTAGGGTACCCACCAACCGCGGCTAGCTGGTTAGGTAGTGATGTACAGACAATGTTTAGGGCACCTTTTCTAGCCCCTACCTCATGCTATGGAGGTGAGCAGTGTGTTCCTATAGAGGGCTGCTCTGTCGCTCAGGAGGCTGCCGAATCCCACTGCTGCTCCGGTCAGTAGAAGACGACCATATGGCCTGAGCCGCCTGTGTGCAGGTCTGCGACTACGGCTGCCAGCGTACCTACGCCTGCCGCTTCGCCGCTCGCTCATCGCCACAGGGCTTGAAGGTGATATATGACGTTGGATGAAGAATGACTTGCGCGATGACTTGGATTAAAGTGAAGAAGAGTTGCGCAATTCGTCGACCTCACTCTCTCGCCTGAGTCCATCTGAGTCCAGTGACAAGACAAGCCGAGACGACTGGAGACGAATACAGGTGCAGTGGATGACCAGGGCGCTCTACGTGCCTTGCCGTGCTCATTACGTTCCACAACGCGTTGCAGGTAAACGCCGTCTTGCCCGTTGAATCAGGAATGATTTCTTCCGCGCAGTCTGCCGAATCCTGTCTTCACATGCTGGGTAGGCATACCCTAGTTTACCTCTTGGTTTGACACCAAATCAGATACCCATGCCTGGTTTAGCCAGCCTCTCACAGCTGTTGCCCGGGGGGTGGCCGCTGTCGTATGCTGACAGCTACTAGGAGCCACAGGCACGAGCTGGGTGTCAGGCTTGGACCAGTGGGGGATGGGTCCTGAAAGGACATGAGAGTCATCCTTACCAAAGGTGCTACCGATGCCTGACACCCCGTACCCCCCATGTTGTTTGAACAAAACATAGGTAAACAGATGTGGAGACATTACATATTTCCCGTTGCACACCCCTCGTGGGATTGGCCAACTTTTGTTTACAATTTTATGGTAGCCTACTGCTTGTATTATACGTTTTCAAAAATACGTCTAAGATCTGTCCCATGAATTTGTGAATCTGTCCCATCAATTTATGGACCTGTCCCACACATTTGTGGATCTGTCACATGAATTTGTGGATCTGTTCGATCAATTTGTGGATCTGTCTCATTCATTTTTGGATCTGTCCCATCAATTTTTGGATCTGTCACAACAAATTCTGGATATATCCCATCAATTTGTGGATCTGTCCGATCAATTTGTGGGACTGCATCATGAATTTGTGGATCTGTCCCATCAATTTGTGGATCTGTAACATCAATTTGTGGATCTTTTCGATCAATTTGTGGATCTGTCTCATTCATTTTTGGATCTGTCCCATCAATTTGTGGATCTGTCACAACAAATTCTGGATATATCCCATCAATTTGTGGATCTGTTCGATCAATTTGTGGATCTGTCCCATCAATTTGTGGACCTGTCCATTCAATTTGTTGATCAGTCCCATCAATTTGTGGAACTGTCCAATAAATTTGTGGATCTGTCCCACCAATTTGTGGATCTGTCCCATCAATTTGTGGAGCTGTCCCATCAGTTTGTGGACCTGTCACATCAATTTGTGGATCTGGAACATCAATTTGTGGATCTGGAACATCAATTTGTGGATCTGTCCCATCAATTTGCGGATCTGCCCTATCAATTTGTTGATCTGTCCCATCAATTTGTGAATCTGTCCCATCAATTTGTTAATCTGTCCCATCAGTTTGTAGAACTGTCCCATCAATTTGTGGATCTGTCCTATCAATTTGTGGATCTGTCCTATCAATTTGTGGAGCTGTCCCATTAGTTTGTGGACCTGTCACATCAATTTGTGGATCTGGAACATCAATGTGTGGATCTGTCCCATCAATTTGTGGATCTGTCCCATCAATCTGTTGATCTGTCCCATCAATTTGTGGATCTGTCCCATCAATTTGTAGAACTGTCCCATCAATTTGTGGATCTGTCCCATCAATTTGTGGATCTGTCCCATCAATTTATGGATCTGTCCATTCAATTTGTGGATCTGTCCCATCAATTTGAGGAGCTGTTCCATCAGTTTGTGGACCTGTCACATCAATTTGTGGATCTGGAACATCAATTTGTGGATCTGTAACATCAATTTGTTGATCTGTCCCATCAATTTGTGGATCTGTTCTATCAATTTGATTATCTGTCCCATTAATTTTTGGATATGTCCCATCAATTTGTGGATCTGTCACAACAATTTCTGGATGTCCCATTAATTTGTGGATCTGTCCAATCAATTTATGAATCTGTCCCATACATTTGTGGATCTGTCTCATTCATTTTTGGATCTGTCCCATCATTTTGTGGATCTGTCACAACAAATTCTGGATATATCCCATCAATTTGTGGATCTGTCCCATTAATTTGTGGATCTGTCCCATCAATTTGTGGACCTGTCCCATCAATTTGTGGATCCGTCCCATCAATTTGTGGATCTGTCCATTCAATTTGTTGATCTGTCCCATCAATTTGTGGAACTGTCCCATCAATTTGTGGATCTGTTCCATCAATTTGTGGAACTGTCCCATCAATTTGTGGATCTGTTCCATCAATTTGTGGATCTGTCCCATCAATTTGTGGAGCTGTCCCATCGGTTTGTGGACCTGTCACATCAATTTGTGGATCTGTCCCATCAATTTGTGGATCTGGAACATTAATTTGTGGATCTAGAACATCAATTTGTGGATCTGTCCCATCAATATGTGGATCTGTCCCATCAATTTGTTGATCTGTCCCATCAAATTGTGGATCTGTCCCATCTATTTGTTGATCTGTCCTATCAATTTGTGGATCTGTCCCATCAAATTGTGGATATGTCGCATCAATTTGTGGATCTGTCCCATCAATTTGTGGATCTGTCTCATAAATTTGTGGATCTGTTCCATCAAATTATGTATCTGTCCCATAAATTTGTGGATCTGTCACATCAATGTGTGGATCTGTTCTATCAATTTGTGGATCTGTCCCATTAATTTTTGAATATGTCCCATCAATTTGTGGATTTGTCACAACAATTTCTGGATATTTTCTTCAGTGTTCCGAGCCATTGAGGTTCTTTGCTGCAGATACAATCCGTCTCCATTCGTCTCTCTGGTGGACCTTCTCTTGCCAGTCGTTGCTCAAAAGTCCTTTAACGTTCCAAGGTCGTTGTCCAGATAAGTCAGTCCGAATTCGAGGCTCATGTATCTGTTTCGTAACAAAAAAATGGTTGTACAAAGGTGGGGATGTTAACCCTACGCTTCAACCCCCAACCTGGAGGACCAGGGTGTTTCTCTTTGTCTGTTCTCTACCCTTTGACCTGTCCGGCTAGGGAGGCCCTGCTGGTAGCTACGCTACCGCCGGCATAGCTCTCAGGGTCATTGAGAAACTCAAGCTCCCCCACCACGACAAGGTTCTGGATATATCCCATTAATTTGTGGATCTGTCCCATCAATTTGTAGATCTGTCCAATCAATTTGTGGATCTGTCTCATCAATGTATGGATCTGTCCCACAAATTTGTGAATCTGAAAGCATGCTTATCATGACGACTGCACTGACAGTGAGATTACTGTCGGGCAGACACGTGACAACACAAGGCTTCCCCCACACTGTTGACTGGACACGTGACAACATAAGGTTTCCCCCACACTGTTGACTGGACACGTGACAACATAAGGTTTCCCCCCCCCCCCCACCACACACTGTTGACTGGACGCAAGCTGCGAATGTATACAACAACTATTTGAGGTGCCAACAATGATGGTTGGAGACATGCATGCCAGACATCCAACAATAGATCGAGCTACCAACAATGGCAGTCCAAAAATTATAGTTGGCTACGTGCACGCCACACATGCAACTATAGTCGGAGACATTCAGGCCAGACATGCAACAATAGTCAGAGATATGCATACCAGACATGAATAGAATAGTCATGAATATAGCAAGAATAGTCGGAGATAACAGGGCAGACATGCAACAACAGTCGGAGCCATGCAGGACAGACATGCAAGAATAGTCGGAGACATGCAGGTCACGCATACAACAACCTACTGGTGTCCTTGTTCTCGTGGTCGGCGTGATCCGTACAGTGCAGCACCACGGTGAAGTAGTCCGGTCTGTGGATGTAGTCCCGGTACCCTGTCACAGACAATCAGTGTCAGTGTCAGTGTTCATGTGACAGTTATATAACAAAACAAACAACACGGTTCCCCGGAACATACACACACACACACACACACACTACACACACTACACACCCACACACATGCACACAAACACCCACCCGATACATCCCACCGCCCCCTCACCACACACACACACAGTCACACCCACACAAATCCACACACACACACCAAACACACATACCCATCAAGACACACCCTCACACACAAAGACAGGCACCCACACACGCACCCACTCACACACACACACACACACACACACACACTCCTGCACACAGAAACACACACACATACACATTTAAAGGACGCCTCAAATGAAAAGAAACTCAAATTAGTCGTGAAGATACTGAGGCCGTCCAAGTGTTTATAGTGGGACGTAGCGCCATACAATTCCTGGAAGATTGCTGGTCCTACAGCTTTTTGGACCTTTATAAACCCCATTTTTTGCAAAATTTCTCACAACAGTATTGTCACATTGGTGATCGAGTCGTCATCATGCTGGAGTGGCTGTCCTTCCAGTGTCTATGTGTCTATGTGTCTATGTGTCTATGTGTCTGTGTGTCTATGTGAGCTGAAGCAACAATAGTCAGTCTGGTCGAGCCAGGTGAGGAGATTATCAGGAGGATATCTTAGAGCTGCCGCAATGTGCCGTGCCAGGTAGAGCCTTGGCCAGAGCCACGTCTGTGCCGTCACATGCCAGGCAGCACGATCTGCATGTTTGATGTCCAGTTTTCATGGCAACTCTCCTCCGCTCACAAACCTGCCGTCTGACTTCATCCCTCTATACTTTCTAAGTGAGTAAAGGAACTTTGACAAGTGTGAGACCGACACTTGTATAGACTAACCGACACTCAATCGGTGATGTGGACAGCATCTCGCCCGCCGTCTTTACTTCTCAAGACAATTGCTAGTACCTGCTGTAGGCTGGGTGGACACCTGACTCCACAATAATGTTGATCTTCCTGAGAGTGACTTCCCTAGCCAAGAACATATGATCCTACAGTTGTAGGCCGGGATGAGCCAGGAGCCAAGGTAATGTTTATCTCCGCAACGGTGACTTCCCAAGCCAAGCACATACAGTTCTACAGTTGTAGGCCGGGATGAGCCAGGAGCCAGAGTAATGTTTATCTCCCCGAGGGTGACTTCCCGAGCTAAGCACATACAGTTCTACAGGTGCACGTTGTTCGGTTAAGGACACTGTCAACTATGACTATGCCATGTGTGCAACACATTGAAGCTTGCGTCACTTTAGCTCAAGAATATATGCTGAGACTTCTTCTTCTTCTTCTTCAGCGTTCCGAGACATTGAGGTTCTTTGCTGCAGATACAATCCGTCTCCATTCGTCTCTCTGGTGGACCTTCTCTTGCCAGTAGTTGATTCCAAGTGCTTGTAGGTCTGTACATGTATTATCTCTCCACCGCCTTCTTGGTCTACCTCGGGGTCTACGGTCATTTATTTCGTGAGTGTAAGCGAGTTTTGTTTCCCTATTATCTTCCATTCTTTCTATATGCCCCAGCCATTGTAGTCTATTAGCCTTCATGATACCAGTGATTAGCGGGGACTTAAACAGATCATAAATGTCTTTGTTACTTCTTCTTTTCCACTCTCCACTTTGTGTATCCCTAATGGGTCCAAAGATGCGTCTTAAAACTTTGTTCTCAAAGGTTTGTAACAAGGCTTCGTCTCCTTTCGTTGTACTCCAGGTTTCAGAGCCATACAGCACAACTGGTCTGATCAGTGTTTTGTATATTGTGATTTTGGTGTTACGAGATAGCGCCTTTGATTTTAGTAGATGTTGTAGTGCATAGTATATCTTATTTCCAGAGTTGATTCTAGTTTGTATTTCTTCCCTTATGATGTTGGAGCAGTTGAAGATTGTACCCAGGTATTTGTATGTTTCCGTTCTTTTAATGGGCATATTATCTATTTGTATGTGGCCAGAGTTTTTAGCCATTCCGTCTCTTGAAATTACCATATATTCTGTCTTATTTTGGTTGATAACCAGCCCCATCTGTTGGGCTTTTTCCTTTAAGTGAGTCAATATTTCCAATGTCTTTTGTTCACTTTGCCCTATAATATCTATATCATCTGCATAACCAAGCAGCTTGGACATTCCTCCAATATCACATTCCTCCTTTACCTTCCTTACAACTTTCTCTAGAGCAGATTGAAGAGTAGCGGCGATAGTGCATCACCCTGTTTCAAGCCAGATGTTATTTGGAAGGGGTCTGATTTCCTACCTTTATATGTTACTATATTATAAGTATCTTCCATGCATAGTCTGGTCATGTTGATTAACTTCCTTGGTATTCCAAATTCCTGCATAGCATTCCATAGATTCCTATGGACACTATCATAAGCCTTTTTAAAATCCACAAAAATGTTATGGAGATCTCTTTTATATTCCCAATTTTTCTCGGCTATTTGTCGTAAGATAAATATCTGATCTATTGTTGATCTGTTTTGTCTAAAACCCGCCTGGTAGTCACCTAATATGTATTCTGAATATGGTTTTAGTCTATTTAGTAATACTGCGGATAGTATATTATAGCTTGTGGACAGTAGTGATATTCCTCTATAATTTCCACATTGGAACTTGTCTCCTTTCTTAAAGATAGGTATCAATAATGACACCTTCCAGTCATGGGGTAATTCTTCTGTCCTCCAGATTTTTATTATTACTTCGTATAGCTTTAGATGTAATGCATGGCCACCTGCCTTTAAAAATTCAGCAGCAATTCCATCAAGTCCCAGTTGCCTTATTGTTTTTAAGTCGTGTGAATATTTCAACAGCATGCTCTTCATCATATTGCGGGATGTTTGCACAGCGTGGCTCGCATCACAGCGCACCGACAAGTCTCTCCATCTCTGGCCAGTTCTCCCGCCTATTGCACCCTCATGCCCAAGGCGTCCGCAATGTGCTGTGTCCGTCTTCGCGCCGGACCACCGGCTTCAGGTAATCAGGCCTTTCTAAGCCATTCATTGTAAGGTTTAATATGGCCACAGCAGGTCGGCATGGCCGAGAGGATAATAGCGCTCGTTCTTAAACATCCGGTGTTCTAGATGCCGAGGTAGCGGGTTCAACCCTCACACCGGTCAGTTGAACTCAAATGTTCATTTCTCGTCCTTGACTTTGGGACATAAATTACAAGTACCCCTGAAGTCGGAGTGGGTTCGCCTGATGGCCAGGGACACTGGTAATAGATAAAGCTAATCCACACGCAAAAATCAGCCCAGTGCACTAGAAGTAGTAACATGTGTGTGGACTACACTTGAGTTCACAGCGAGCCAGCAAATAAACAATGGCCACAGAATCTCAGTCTCCATGACGACATGGTAGTTTTTGTGAACCAGTGTTCTTCTGTCTTCAGATTTTGTTGAATGTCAGTATTTGTCTTCTTCTTAGCCTTCTTTGGGTGGAGGGAGTGGGGGGACTGAGTGGTTTCGAGGTATGGTGTCTGCCTCGAATGCTGGAGGTGCCGGGTTCAAGCCCCGGTGAGGGCAGGGATTTTTTTCACGTGGACTTCTTGTAACAACATTTTCCCTGGTCTCTGGGTAGTCAGATCGGACAATCGTGAATATTGTTGCGCACGTAAAAATTTCCTTGGCAGTTGGAAATCGAAAAAGAGTAGCCTAACGGAGCTGCCCGGGCAAAAAGTCGTGTTAAAAATCTACCCAAAGTATTTCAGGATCCTGGCCGATGCTACGGAGTTCGTGCACTGAGCTGAGATTCTCCGGACTCTGGCTTGAGTTAGCAGTAGAACGTAGCACTTATGGGTTACACCCGAGTCCCGTGATTTTGACCCGTCGACTAAACTAAACTAAACAAAACTAAACTAAACAAAACTAAACTAAACTAAACCACGATATTCTCAGAACTTTTCTAAAACACGTCAGTTTCAAAGCCCTGATTTTCATCTTCTGTGATTGCGAAATCGTCCATGACTCACAGCCACACGTTTGCCAGAACACTCAACATTTGTACATTAATGTGTCTGCAGGTGTTGTATCATAGTTCTTAATACTTTGTAACCTGACCAAGGTAACAACCATATTATAAAATGTTTCTTTCATGGACATCAGTCAATTACTGAAATAAATATAGACTAATCCTGGAACTTTGTGAGGCTATCGGCAATCATTGACACAGGTGATTAAGGTAAGTCAAGCGAGATGGTGACTCTAACGATGGCCATGTTGATGATGCTTTTGGCAGTACCAAATGATAACGATGATGGTGATGAAGATGATGATGTTGTCAGTGGTGAAGATAATAACGCAATAGTGATAACGATAATTCTCATGAACACCGAGGCCAGGCACAGGGACACATCATAATTGCACGGATACCACAGCAATGTACGTCTAACTGTATCTATAGTGAGAGCAGCAGTGATGCAGTGGCCTGGCACTGGCCTGCCAGCCTAGTAGTCGAAGGTTCGAATCCTTATGGAGGCGGGTTTTACAATCTGACAAGAGCTTCCTGGTTGCTCCAGCCTACACTGGGTACCAAACAGTGTCAGTGGGATACTGGCAGTGGGATACTGACAGTGGGATACTGGCAGTGGGATACTGACAGTGGGATAATGACAGTGGGATACTGACAGTGGGATACTGACAGTGGGATACTGGCAGTGGGATACTGACAGTGGGATACTGGCAGTGGGATACTGGCAGTGGGATACTGACAGTGGGATACTGACGGTGGGATAGTGACAGTGGGATAGTGACAGTGGGATAGTGACAGTGGGATACTGACAGTTGGATACTGACAGTGGGATACTGATAGTGGGATACTAACAGCGGGATACTGACAGTGGGATACTGACAGTGGGATACTGACCACATCGGCCACAGAGCCCAAATTAAATGTAAAACACATAAAGGAGCCACTTCTCATGGCGCATTTGGCATATGGCGCTAGACTCTTAATTTGATATACCTTTTGAGTAGCGACTGGCTTAAAAAAGTTGTTTTTGTTTTAATGTTGCTTTTCCCTTATAGGACGTTGCAGTCAACACCAGCATTTTTCAGCTGTTGTTGATGTACTAGGCAAGTCTTACGTTTAGTAGTTTGCCATTGCCTTCTGAACGATCGGCTCACATACCCCCGTAAGTTACATGAGCGGCGCGATCCGCTGCAAAATCTCGTAGCTGCTGTTTTCCCCCACGTGGATATACGGGATTACGAACAATGTCGTTAACCCCTTGAAGAAGGCTTAAAAAGCGCGTTTAAAAAAGTCCTTTAGATTAGAAAAAAAAGTTGTACGTATAGTGGACCACAGACTGAAAACTGCATCGTAACAAGGGCTATAACTTATCCTAGACTTAGCAACAAAATATGTTGTTTTGAAGACACAACGCAGTTAATACCTGCCCAGATAAATCTGCCACAGCAATGTTACTGTAAAATTGTTCCTAGTTCCAGATACGTCCTGAGAGGCTCAGAGCTCAGCGCACGTGCCAGCTATCACAAGACATTAGACATCAAATCCCAGGTCTGCTCAACGTAAGCATTTAGTTACAGCCACCACTGAGCCATCTCGTGCACGTTTACAACACTCACACACAGCTTCACACCGGAGATAACTGATGAAAGCTCACCTGCCCTGCCATCCGTTTGCATAACTGCCTGTAACATCGGTGTCACCCAGCCACTGAGGCACCCCACTGTGCACGCCCATGTATCTAAACCGCGTTTTTATTGGATCTTGATGTACAGCTGAATTCAGGTGCCAGTCTGTGATGTTGTAAGTATGGCTGCTAGATTTATCTCCAGTTTAATTCAGGTGCGAGTCTAAGATGTTGTAAATAAGGCTGCCAGACTTATCTCCAGCTTAATGCATGTGCGAGCCTGTGATGTTGTAAATATGGCTGCTAGATGTTTCTGCAGTATCTACCCCATCCCGCAGATGTCAGGCGCCTCTGTCTGCGTGACCAAGCTGACAGTAAATATTAGTTAACGAAACGGGACGTCCTTTAATGTTCGTTACACAATTATACAACGACTGGCCCCTTCCAGCTGTTGGAGGTACCTGGAAAATGTGCTGGGTATTGAGTTTTATCAACATCCTGTGTCGTGCGGAGCCTCGCAATGGATGGTGCAAATTGTAGAGGAAAGTCAAGGCTCTCTGTCCACGATAAGAAGAATACGTGGTATATGTTGCTACCCCGCAATTCGTGGACTGCTCGGCACTCACTGAGTGAGTGGTCAGCTAGACACTCAATGAGTGAGTGGTCAGCTCGACACTCAGTGTGTCAGTGGTCAACTAGACATCAGTGAGTGAGTGGTCAGCTTTACCTTTGGTAAGGATGACTCCCATGTCCTTTTCAGGACCCATCCCCCACTGGTCCAAGTCTGACACCCAGCTCGTGCCTGTGGCTCCTAGTAGCTGTCAGCATGCGACAGCGGCCACTCCCCGGGCAACAGCTGTGAGAGGCTGGCTAAACCAGGCATGGGTATCCGATTTGGTGTCAAACCAAGAGGTAAACCAGGGTATGCCTACCCAGCATGTGAAGACAGGATTCGGCAGACTGCGCGGAAGAATTAATTCCTGATTCAACGGGCAAGACGGCGTTTACCTGCAAAGCGTTGTGGAACGTAATGAGCACGGCAAGGCACGTAGAGCGCCCTGGTCATCCACTGCACCTGTATTCGTCTCCAGTCGTCTCGACTTGTCTTGCCACTGGACTCAGATGGACTCAGGCGAGAGAGTGAGGTCGACGAATTGCGCAACTCTTCCTCACTTTAATTCAAGTAATCGCGCAAGTCATTCTTCATCCAACGGTCAGCTCGACACTCATAGAGTGAGTGGTTAAGTCGGCACTCAGTGAGTGAGTAGTCAGCTCAGCACTCTGTTAGTCAGTGGTGAGCTGGACATTCAGTCAGTGAGTGGTCAACTCGACACTCAGTTAGTGAGTGGTCATCTCGAAACTCAGAAAGTGAGTGGTCAACTCGACACTCAGTCAGTCAGTGGTCAGCTCGACACTCAATGAGTGAGTGGTCAGCTCGACACTCAGTGAGTGAGTGGTCAGCTCGACACTCAGTGAGTGAGTGGTCAGCGCGACACTCAGTGAGTGAGTGGTCAGCTCAACATTCAGTGAGTGAGTGGTCAGCTCGACACTCAGTGAGTGAGTGGTCAGCTCGACACTCAGTGAGTGAGTGGTCAGCTCGACACTCAGTCAGTGAGTGGTCAGTTCAGCACTCAGTCAGTGATTGAGTGGTCAACTGGACTCACGCCGGCTGCCTTCACCTCACAAAAATTGTCACAGAACCCACTTGGGCTGGATCGACCTGGGGACCAGGTGACTGACACAACATAACCACCACACCCATTCATTAAATTCAGTCCTCTTGTTCACAAAGAAGCCTCAAACAATAGATTGCACGATTGATTGCCTGGCATATTTCGCTGTGTAGAGTGTTTGGCTGGCTGCTGTTCTAAGCTGATTGCGTATTCCTTGTATAACCTCTTTGTTTTTTTTCACACGTTCGACTGCTGAAAGTCCTCCATATGACGCAATACATAGTTATATATCCGAAGTAGTTAAGTCTTGATTCATAAGCTTTCTAGAATTCTATATGGATGTTATTTCCCAGTAACTATTCAGCCAAATAACGACGGTCTCTACATCAGTGGCCTGTCATTTCGTCTGTCCGATGTATGTCACTTCAATGAGAGCTACATTTTCCTATTTTGCAATGTATAGTTGTGTTGCTTTACTTCAGTTATTCTTACCACACAAGTGGGAATATCATGTTGTGCGTTGGCTATTTTCCTGCATATTTCATACTGTTGCTGTACGCAGTGTATTTAAGACGCATGAGATAGTTATAACAAACTAGAGTGGATGTTCTGTATTGCTATTATGATGGGTGGCGTTCTGTATACATATTTCCTAGTGTTGTAGTATGTTTCATCTGTAACACGATACCTCAGGGTCAATGCTATAAGGTAATACTGTGTTTGAAGCATACAAGATGTGGTTTATACATTGCCCAAACTATGTGACGGGTAAATGTGTGCGTAGCCATTACAGGTGCGTGATGAAATTGCATTCATGGTACCTCACACCAAGCTGACCCTGTAGGTAAGCCCGGAGACCAGAAGTTTTTATATTGACACCGATATAACACTTCATCTGCTGAAGTAACTTTTATATTGACACCGATATAACACTTCATCTGCTGAAGCAACTTTTATATTGACACCGATATAACACTTCATCTGCTGAAGCAACATAGGCGTGGGAGCAGGTGCAAAGGAAGTGAAATAATATGTATCCTCTACATTGTGTTTGCCGGTATCCCTGGCCAAGAAGTTAACGACATTGTTCGCAGTCCCGTATATCCGCGTGGGGAAAACAGCAGCTGCGAGAATCGACAGCGGTTCGCTCTCCGCTGGTTACTTACGGGCGTATGTGAGCCGGTCGTTCAGAAAGCAATGGCAAACTACTGAACGTTAAACCTGCCTAGTACATCAACAGCAGCTGAAAAATGTTGGTGTTGACTGCCACGTCCTGTAAGGGATATGCAACATTAAAAACATTGTGTCTGCCGGATCCATGGAGAAGTGGTTCCGGACGTAGTTCGTAATCTCACATACCTTGTCCGAAACACAGCTGCGGGCGATTTGGCAGCAGACCGGCTTGCGTTGCTTTTTTACGAAATGGTATGGGTGCCGGTGGTTTAGAAAGCAATGGCAAACTACTGAACATAAATTTGCCAAGGGATCACAACAGAAAAAACAGTACTGGTGTTCACTGCGACATCCTGTAAAGATATGCAACTAAATTGTTTTTAACATTGTGTCTAGATGAAAGACATCGACTGCAGGACATCTCATTCACCAGCGTTGTGATGTTCTGTTGTAATAATTTGGTGTGTCCAGTGTGTGCCGCGTGGTTTCACACCCGCTTCACACGCGTGATCCGGGACTGTTTCCGGATCCGGTCAGGGATATGCACTACTGACGAGCTCAAACGATGGCGAAACTCGAGTATAGTGCTTCCATATTGACGTGGATAGGCCTTAGGTTTATACCAGAATGCGATCGGCGTTGCCAGTAGTGGGTTGTGCTCAATATTTAAATTTCAAATCCCGAAACAACCACATAAGCATATTACTATGTTATGTGACACATCCACCACCCACCCACACATCCCCCATTCACTCCAACTCCTCCACCCAACCACACACACATACATTCCCCCATCCATCCACCACATCCCTACACCTACACATCTCCCCACCCACACACACCTCTCACCCACCACACATCCCATCCACACACACCCCAAGCACACATACATTCCCCAACCCACACATCCCCCACCCACACACATCCACCCACCTACACACATATCCTCTACCCGTCCCATTACCCACCAACAATCACTCACCCACATATCCTCCTCCACCCACACACCTCCAACCACCCAGGCAATCACACATTCCTCAGCCACACATCCCCCACGCACACACACATAAAGAGATAAAGAATGACCATCTCAGACATAAGTAACGACTCAACACAGAGACAAAGACAGATAAAATACAGAGACAACGAAAGATAAAATACAGAAACAAAGAAAGATAAATCACAGAGAAAAAAGAAAGATAAAATACAGAAACAAAGAAAGATAAAACACAGTGACAAGAAATGATAATATACAGAGTCAAAAAACGATAAAATACAGCAACGAGAAACGATGAATTACAGAGATTAAAAAAAAAAAAAAAAAAACAAAACAAAAAACGATAAAATACAAAGACAAGAAACAATAAAATACAGACAAGAAACGATAAAATTCAGAGACCAGAAACTATAAAATACAGAGATACAAGAAACGACAAAATACAGAGATAAGAAACGATAAAATACAAAGACAATAAGCTATAGAATACAGCGACAAGAAACGATGAAAAACAGAGAGAAAAACGATAAATTACAGAGACACGAAACAATAAAATACAGAGACAAGAAACTATAAAATACAGAGACAAGAAACGATAAAATACAAAGACAAGAAACGATAAAATACAAAGACAAGAAATGATAAAATACAAAGACATGAAACGATAAAGTACAGAGACAAGAAACGATAAAATACAGAGACAAGAAACGATAAAACGCAGAGACAAGAAACGATAAAATACAGAGACAAGAAACGATAAAGTACAGAGACAAGAAACGATAAAACACAGAGACAAGAAAAGATAAAACAGAGACAAGAAACAATAAATACAAAGACAATTAACTATAAAACACAGAGACAAATATCTATAAAACGGCTATACACAAAGACAATTGATTGCTCATTATTATAACTCTAGGGTCGACAAAATCTTGCAAAATAAAAACCAGAGATGTTTGAAAAAAAAACAACAACAACACACACACACTATTTGGATAGGGAAGGAATATAGTTTTTGGGAAGGTAAGAAATAAAGGTAACTGGATACCTCAGCTTTCCAGGTGGTGATGTATGTAAAAGCTTCGGATGTCACATCCCCGGGGCAGTGTCTAACCTAGGCACATTATTTACCCCCGCATCTCTGAAACCAGCTTCTTTGATTCACACCGATGACCTGTTTTCTCCTAGACTGTACAGACAGTGCGGCACACCTGAATCACGTATTACCTGCCAGTATTCAGCTCACCTGATCTCACCTTCCGTATGAAACCCTTCCTGATCGCCTGTTTTCAGTTTCCTCTCAAATCTTTGCCAGATATAGTAAGTACACATTTCGTCATCCGTCTTCGTATTGAGTATAGACGTGATGCTTGATTCCCCTATCGCCGTGAACATAACGCAACGCTAGATTCCTCTATCGCCGTGAACATAACGTGACGCTAGATTACTATCCGTGAGCTTAGCGTGACGTATGATCTCCTGTCCTAAGTACAGTGTGGCGTATGGTTTCTAGCCTTAACTATAACGTGACATATGGTCTCTTGCCTTTAATAACGTGACGTTTGGTCTCTTGCATTAAATATGACGTGACATTGTGGCCTCTTGCCTTAAATATAACGTGACATGTCTCTTGCATTTAATATAACGTGGCGTGTGATCTCGTGCCCTGAGTATAAAATGACGTTTGATCTCTTGTCTTAAATAAATAGTCACGTGTGGTATCTTGTCTTAAATATAACGTCACGTGAGATCTCATGACTTAAATATGTGTGGTCTCTTATTTAAACTATAGAGTGACATGTGATCTCTGGCCCTGAGTATAATATGACGTGTGATCTTAGAGGATTCAGATTGTCAGCCAGGTCCATGGCTCGTCCGCCTTCCACAGTAGCCCTACCTGCAAGCCTGACAGATGAAACTAATCTTTGTCAGCCAGGTCCATGGCTCGTCCGCCTTCCACAGTAGCCCTACCTGCAAGCCTGACAGATGAAACTAATCTTTGTCAGCCAGATCCATGGCTCGTCCGCCTTCCACAGTAGCCCTACCTGCAAGCCTGACAGATGAAACTAATCTTTGTCAGCCAGGTCCATGGCTCGTCCGTCTTCCACAGTAGCCCTACCTGCAAGCCTGACAGATGAAACTAATCTTTGTCAGCCTGGTCCATGGCTCGTCCGCCTTCCACAGTAGCCCTACCTGCAAGCCTGACAGATGAAACTAATCTTTGTCAGCCAGGTCCATGGCTCGTCCGCCTTCCACAGTAGCCCTACCTGCAAGCCTGACAGATGAAACTAATCTTTGTCAGCCAGGTCCATGGCTCGTCCGCCTTCCACAGTAGCCCTACCTGCAAGCCTGACAGATGAAACTAATCTTTGTCAGCCAGGTCCATGGCTCGTCCGCCTTCCACAGTAGCCCTACCTGCAAGCCTGACAGATGAAACTAATCTTTGTCAGCCAGGTCCATGGCTCGTCCGCCTTCCACAGTAGCCCTACCTGCAAGCCTGACAGATGAAACTAATCTTTGTCAGCCGAGACCGCTCCAGAGACAGCAACCACTCTCTTCGCACCCATCCCATCTCTATCCTCTTGAGCATGTTCATTAAGTCGCTAAGAAAACATGCCCTAGTGAATGTCTGTGTCTCGAGCCATGTTATTGCTTTACTTACTGCCATGAATTCCATAGTCAGGCTATTTGTGGTCAAAGCAAAAGCGCCACAGTCTTCTTTCACAATTCCCCCTCCGGCCTGAACCGTAAAAGCCAATGAACTTCTCGTAATTTTTTTTTTTTTTTGGTTTTGTATTTTTTTGTTCGCATATCCTTTACAGGACATCGTTGTCAACTTCAGCATCTTTCAGCTCATTGTTGATTTCTTGGCAAGATTACGCTCAGTAGTTTGCCATTGCTTTCTGAGCGACCGGCTCACATACCCCGTAAGTTACCGATGCGACGAGAACCGCCACCGATTCTCGCGCACGTCACAATACTCACGCGAGTATACGGAATTACGGAGAAAGTCGTGTAACCCTAAGATAGGGAGACCGGCTCTCGCAAATTAGCTAATTACAATCACCCAAATTAGCTAATTACAATCACGCGAAATAGCTCTAATCGTTTTGTAACAGAAAAAGCCATTTTGGCTCATCGCTTCCATATGCATAACCTGTTTATAGTTTTTGTTACATAAACTGTTTGTAGTTTTGTCACATAATCTTTTGTAGTTTTGTCACATAATCTATTGTAGTTTTGTCACATGACCTGTGTGTAGTTTTGTCACATAACCTGTCCAAAAGTTTTGTCACGTTACATGTTTAGAGTTTTTGTCACGCTGACAATGTTCAGCTTGTTAATGGCTCTTTACACCGATACCGTCTGGTATATGGAGGTGCTCACTTCTTGTGCCGCACGCTGCGGGAATGTGTGCTGTAATCACAGTGTCAGAATGTGTGCTGTAATCTAAGTGTGAGAATGTGTGCTGTAATCATAGTGTGAGAATGTGTGCTGTAATCTAAGTGTGAGAATGTGTGCTGTAATCTAAGTGTGAGAATGTGTGCTGTAATCATAGTGTGAGAATGTGTGCTGTAATCTAAGTGTGAGAATGTGTGCTGTAATCTAAGTGTGAGAATGTGTGCTGTAATCATAGTGTGAGAATGTGTGCTGTAATCATAGTGTGAGAATGTGTCCTGTAATCATAGTGTGAGAATGTGTGCTGTAATCATAGTGTGAGAATGTGTGCTGTAATCAAAGTGTGAGAATGTGTGCTGTAATCTAAGTGTGAGAATGTGTGCTGTAATCATAGTGTGAGAATGTGTGCTGTAATCACAGTGTGAGAATGTGTGCTGTAATCTAAGTGTGAGAATGTGTGCTGTAATCTAAGTGTGAGAATGTGTGCTGTAATCATAGTGTGAGAATGTGTGCTGTAATCATAGTGTGAGAATGTGTCCTGTAATCATAGTGTGAGAATGTGTGCTGTAATCATAGTGTGAGAATGTGTGCTGTAATCTAAGTGTGAGAATGTGTGCTGTAATCTAAGTGTGAGAATGTGTGCTGTAATCTAAGTGTGAGAATGTGTGCTGTAATCTAAGTGTGAGAATGTGTGCTGTAATCATAGTGTGAGAATGTGTGCTGTAATCATAGTGTGAGAATGTGTGCTGTAATCTAAGTGTGAGAATGTGTGCTGTAATCTAAGTGTGAGAATGTGTCCTGTAATCTAAGTGTGAGAATGTGTGCTGTAATCTAAGTGTGAGAATGTGTGCTGTAATCATAGTGTGAGAATGTGTGCTGTAATCTAAGTGTGAGAATGTGTGCTGTAATCTAAGTGTGAGAATGTGTGCTGTAATCATAGTGTGAGAATGTGTCCTGTAATCTAAGTGTGAGAATGTGTGCTGTAATCTAAGTGTGAGAATGTGTGCTGTAATCATAGTGTGAGAATGTGTGCTGTAATCTAAGTGTGAGAATGTGTGCTGTAATCTAAGTGTGAGAATGTGTGCTGTAATCATAGTGTGAGAATGTGTGCTGTAATCTAAGTGTGAGAATGTGTGCTGTAATCATAGTGTGAGAATGTGTGCTGTAATCATAGTGTGAGAATGTGTCCTGTAATCATAGTGTGAGAATGTGTGCTGTAATCATAGTGTGAGAATGTGTGCTGTAATCTAAGTGTGAGAATGTGTGCTGTAATCTAAGTGTGAGAATGTGTCCTGTAATCTAAGTGTGAGAATGTGTCCTGTAATCTAAGTGTGAGAATGTGTCCTGTAATCTAAGTGTGAGAATGTGTGCTGTAATCATAGTGTGAGAATGTGTGCTGTAATCATAGTGTGAGAATGTGTCCTGTAATCATAGTGTGAGAATGTGTGCTGTAATCATAGTGTGAGAATGTGTGCTGTAATCTAAGTGTGAGAATGTGTCCTGTAATCTAAGTGTGAGAATGTGTCCTGTAATCTAAGTGTGAGAATGTGTCCTGTAATCTAAGTGTGAGAATGTGTGCTGTAATCTAAGTGTGAGAATGTGTCCTGTAATCTAAGTGTGAGAATGTGTGCTGTAATCTAAGTGTGAGAATGTGTGCTGTAATCTAAGTGTGAGAATGTGTCCTGTAATCATAGTGTGAGAATGTGTGCTGTAATCTAAGTGTGAGAATGTGTGCTGTAATCTAAGTGTGAGAATGTGTCCTGTAATCTAAGTGTGAGAATGTGTCCTGTAATCTAAGTGTGAGAATGTGTGCTGTAATCTAAGTGTGAGAATGTGTCCTGTAATCATAGTGTGAGAATGTGTGCTGTAATCATAGTGTGAGAATGTGTGCTGTAATCTAAGTGTGAGAATGTGTCCTGTAATCTAAGTGTGAGAATGTGTCCTGTAATCTAAGTGTGAGAATGTGTCCTGTAATCATAGTGTGAGAATGTGTGCTGTAATCTAAGTGTGAGAATGTGTGCTGTAATCTAAGTGTGAGAATGTGTGCTGTAATCTAAGTGTGAGAATGTGTGCTGTAATCTAAGTGTGAGAATGTGTGCTGTAATCTAAGTGTGAGAATGTGTCCTGTAATCTAAGTGTGAGAATGTGTGCTGTAATCTAAGTGTGAGAATGTGTCCTGTAATCTAAGTGTGAGAATGTGTGCTGTAATCTAAGTGTGAGAATGTGTGCTGTAATCATAGTGTGAGAATGTGTGCTGTAATCTAAGTGTGAGAATGTGTGCTGTAATCATAGTGTGAGAATGTGTGCTGTAATCTAAGTGTGAGAATGTGTGCTGTAATCTAAGTGTGAGAATGTGTCCTGTAATCTAAGTGTGAGAATGTGTGCTGTAATCTAAGTGTGAGAATGTGTCCTGTAATCTAAGTGTGAGAATGTGGGCTGTAATCACAGTGTGAGAATGTGTGCTGTGATCATAGTGTGAGAATGTGTGCTGTAATCTAAGTGTGAGAATGTGTCCTGTAATCTAAGTGTGAGAATGTGTGCTGTAATCTAAGTGTGAGAATGTGTCCTGTAATCTAAGTGTGAGAATGTGGGCTGTAATCACAGTGTGAGAATGTGTGCTGTAATCTAAGTGTGAGAATGTGGGCTGTAATCACAGTGTGAGAATGTGTGCTGTGATCATAGTGTGAGAATGTGTGCTGTAATCACAGTGTGAGAATGTGTGCTGTAATCTAAGTGTGAGAATGTGTGCTGTAATTATAGTGTGAGAATGTGTGCTGTAATTATAGTGTGAGAATGTGGGCTGTAATCATAGTGTGAGAATGTGTGCTGTAATTACAGTGTGAGAATGTGTGCTGTAATCACAGTGTGAGAATGTGTACTGTAATCTAAGTGTGAGAATGTGTCCTGTAATCACAGTGTGAGAATGTGTGCTGTAATCACAGTGTGAGAATGTGTGCTGTAATCACAGTGTGAGAATGTGTGCTGTAATCACAGTGTGAGAATGTGTGCTGTAATCACAGTGTGAGAATGTGTGCTGTAATCACAGTGTGAGAATGTGTGCTGTAATCACAGTGTGAGAATGTGTGCTGTAATCACAGTGTGAGAATGTGTGCTGTAATCACAGTGTGAGAATGTGTACTGTAATCTAAGTGTGAGAATGTGTCCTGTAATCTAAGTGTGAGAATGTGTGCTGTAATCACAGTGTGAGAATGTGTGCTGTAAT
This sequence comes from Cepaea hortensis, assembly GCA_963921405.1. Lineage (NCBI taxonomy): Eukaryota > Metazoa > Mollusca > Gastropoda > Stylommatophora > Helicidae > Cepaea > Cepaea hortensis. The sequence continues at coordinate 126,237,938 of OY992882.1, read as the reverse complement.
TATAGTGTGAGAATGTGGGCTGTAATCATAGTGTGAGAATGTGTGCTGTAATTATAGTGTGAGAATGTGTGCTGTAATCATAGTGTGAGAATGTGTGCTGTAATCACAGTGTGAGAATGTGTGCTGTAATCACAGTGTGAGAATGTGTGCTGTAATCACAGTGTGAGAATGTGTGCTGTAATCACAGTGTGAGAATGTGTGCTGTAATCACAGTGTGAGAATGTGTGCTGTAATCACAGTGTGAGAATGTGTGCTGTAATCACAGTGTGAGAATGTGTGCTGTAATCACAGTGTGAGAATGTGTGCTGTAATCACAGTGTGAGAATGTGTGCTGTAATCACAGTGTGAGAATGTGTACTGTAATCTAAGTGTGAGAATGTGTCCTGTAATCTAAGTGTGAGAATGTGGGCTGTAATCATAGTGTGAGAATGTGTGCTGTAATTATGGTGTGAGAATGTGTGCTGTAATTATAGTGTGAGAATGTGTGCTGTAATCATAGTGTGAGAATGTGTGCTGTAATCACAGTGTGAGAATGTGTACTGTAATCTAAGTGTGAGAATGTGTCCTGTAATCTAAGTGTGAGAATGTGGGCTGTAATCATAGTGTGAGAATGTGTGCTGTAATTATGGTGTGAGAATGTGTGCTGTAATCATAGTGTGAGAATGTGTGCTGTAATTATAGTGTGAGAATGTGTGCTGTAATCACAGTGTGAGAATGTGTGCTGTAATCACAGTGTGAGAATGTGTACTGTAATCTAAGTGTGAGAATGTGTCCTGTAATCTAAGTGTGAGAATGTGGGCTGTAATCTAAGTGTGAGAATGTGTCCTGTAATCATAGTGTGAGAATGTGTGCTGTAATTATATTGTGAGAATGTGTACTGTAATCACAGTGTGAGAATGTGTGCTGTAATCACAGTGTGAGAATGTGTACTGTAATCTAAGTGTGAGAATGTGTCCTGTAATCTAAGTGTGAGAATGTGGGCTGTAATCATAGTGTGAGAATGTGTGCTGTAATTATGGTGTGAGAATGTGTGCTGTAATCATAGTGTGAGAATGTGTGCTGTAATTATAGTGTGAGAATGTGTGCTGTAATCATAGTGTGAGAATGTGTGCTGTAGACATAGTGTGAGAATGTGTGCTGTAATTATAGTGTGAGAATGTGTGCTGTAATTATAGTGTGAGAATGTGTTCTGTAATCATAGTGTGAGAATGTGTGCTGTAATCATAGTGTGAGAATGTGTGCTGTAATCATAGTGTGAGAATGTGTGCTGTAATTATAGTGTGAGAATGTGTGCTGTAATCATAGTGTGAGAATGTGTGCTGTAATTATAGTGTGAGAATGTGTGCTGTAATTATAGTGTGAGAATGTGTGTTGTAATTATAGTGTGAGAATGTGTGCTGTAATCATAGTGTGAGAATGTGTGCTGTAATCACAGTGTGAGAATGTGTGCTGTAATCATAGTGTGAGAATGTGTGCTGTAATCATAGTGTGAGAATGTGTGCTGTAATCATAGTGTGAGAACGTGTGCTGTAATTATAGTGTGAGAATGTGTGCTGTAATCACAGTGTGAGAATGTGTGCTGTAATTATAATGTGAGAATGTGTGCTGTAATCATAGTGTGAGAATGTGTGCTGTAATCATAGTGTGAGAATGTGTGCTGTAATTATAGTGTGAGAATGTGTGCTGTAATCACAGTGTGAGAATGTGTGCTGTAATTATAGTGTGAGAATGTGTGCTGTAATCATAGTGTGAGAATGTGTGCTGTAATCACAGTGTGAGAATGTGTGCTGTAATTATAGTGTGAGAATTTGTGCTGTAATCACAGTGTGAGAATGTGTGCTGTAATCACAGTGTGAGAATATGTGCTGTAATTATAGTGTGAGAATGTGTGCTGTAATTATAGTGTGAGAATGTGTGCTGTAATTATAGTGTGAGAATGTGTGCTGTAATTATAGTGTGAGAATGTGTGCTGTAATCATAGTGTGAGAATGTGTGCTGTAATCATAGTGTGAGAATGTGTGCTGTAATCATAGTGTGAGAATGTGTGCTGTAATCATAGTGTGAGAATGTGTGCTGTAATCATAGTGTGAGAATGTGTGCTGTAATTATATTGTGAGAATGTGTGCTGTAATCATAGTGTGAGAATGTGTGCTGTAATCATAGTGTTAGAATGTGTGCTGTAATCATAGTGTGAGAATGTGTGCTGTAATTATAGTGTGAGAATGTGTGCTGTACTCATAGTGTGAGAATGTGTGCTGTAATCATAGTGTGAGAATGTGTGCTGTAATCATAGTGTGAGAACGTGTGCTGTAATCATAGTGTGAGAATGTGTGCTGTAATCATAGTGTAAGAATGTGTGCTGTAATCATAGTGTGAGAATGTGTCCTGTAATCACAGTGTGAGAATGTGTGCTGTAATCATAGTGTGAGAATGTGTGCTGTAATCATAGTGTGAGAATGTGTGCTGTAAGCACAGAGTGGGAATGTGTGCTGTAATTATAGTGTGAGAATGTGTGCTGTAATCATAGTGTGAGAATGTGTGCTGTAATCATAGTGTGAGAATATGTTCTGTAATCAATGTGCGAGACTGTGTGGTGTAATAACACTGTGAGAATATGTTCTGTATTCAGTGTGAGAGTGTGTGCTGTAATCAGTGTGTGATATGTTGTGGGTATATGTTGTGGGTGTATGTGTCAGAATCTGGAATGTCTCCAACCGAGATGCAGGAACATCGTTACGCCCGCCAGGCGAATAGTTCCCAACCGGGATGCAGTGACATCGTTACGCCCGTCAGGCGAGTATTAGTTACCTGCCCACGGGTTGCTGGCTGACGCAATAGCCAGCGGTCAGGCAAGGACAACGCAAGACGCACGCAGGCCTCGTGAAGCCAATCCACAGAGGGCAAGCGCTTTGCGAGAAACAGACAGACAGCTTGGGGTACTCGGACCAGACAGGACGCATAGAGAGAGAAAGGCTTGTGTAGTTCTGTGCCCGAAAGTCGAGTTCTTGTGCATCTTGTGAGATAGACTGTAAGCTGTGGGTTGTCTGTAAGTGTATTGATGTACCATATATGTAATGTAATGATTATCACATGCCAAGCTAGATCGTATTGCATGTGATCGGTAAATAAATCCATTGAACTTCGTGTCGTTGTGTCTCAAGTCCAATCATGTTGTACTTGTACTTGTCTCACATGTGTTAGGGATAACGAGCCAAGTTTAAGACTCTGACATGTGTGAACGTGGTGGCATCGTCCGGCTTTAAATAAACGTGAGTAACTCGTCCTCATTGAACGATTGAAATTTATTTAAGATTTCAACCTAGATTTGTGAACGTGACTTTTGTCCAGCGTTAATGTGCATTTGAATGTCAACGTAAAGTCTCATCCTCATATAGTATTATATTAAATTGTTTGAATATGGAGACTAGATGTGAACGTCAAGTACATACATTTGTTTGATCTTGTAAACGTGTAAAACATCAGTGATTGTGTAACTTGTCGCCATTTTGACCTTGTCGACATTGTGAAATCGTCGCCATTGTAACCTTGTCGCCATCTTGTAAACTTGATGTCTATGTCCTTACTGAATGTCATCTTGATGTAAGTGATGTGTCATCAGTGTTATAGAGTGTTGAGATATATTTAGATTGTCTTTGTGAAGTTGTTTGTGGAAAGCAAAAAGTTTCGGAAAGAAAGTGACTTGTGTTTTGAAAAAAATTGTTGATTGACGACATTACGACATACAATTACACTCAACGCCATACAAACCTAATCAAAACTTAGTGACAAGCATACACACCACATAAGATAGACGCTAATTTATTTCCTCCAAAACAAAGCAGGCTTTCTGTGCCATCTGAAACCCTTGCCCGTAGAGGTCATTTGTGCTTTGAATTAGCGACCCTACAGTTCCTAGCCCTAGTGTGAACTGTTCTCCACCACATCCAGTACACTTGAGTATATTTTTCTTTCTATATACTTTCGGATGCAAATTTGGGCACAAATTGTAAGTTGAACAAAATTGTAAATTTTTTCACTATACTAACAACTTATAACTAATTGTGTGTCTGACAACTCATTTGCATTTATTATTACCATCATGTCTTCATTAAACGACTTCATCGAGATGGGTTTAAAATTGAAGTTAACTGGTGATGAGTTAACAAAGTGGAGTGAAAGGAAATACTCTGAATACCACGAACGCGAAGAAAGAGCGGCTGAAAGAGCATTAAAGCAGGCAGAGATCTCAGCTCAGAGTAAGCGAGAAGAGCTTGAATTGCAACTAAAAATTAAACAGCTTGAGGCCGATACTGCAATAGAAAAAGAGTCTAAGAAATCTGAAAGACTGGAGAAAGAAAACCAGTATAAAAAGTATCAAGGTATTGTAAGAAATTATACCTCAGGTGACTGCATTGCAGCCTTCACCCAAAATTGTGAAACCTTAATGGACCATTACCAGGTCCCAATGTCTGAATGGAATATTATTTACATGAGGAGTTTGTTAGGGGAACCTCTGAAAGTCATACAGACTATCCCCAAAGACCTCAGGAAAGATTACCATTATCTAAAATCAAAGATTATGGCACATTTTATGCTAGATGAGGCAGGCTACAGAGAACAATTCAGCAAATTGAGCCCAAAATCGACTCAAACGTTCTCTGACTACCTCTGCTTAGTCCGAGACATATTTGCAAAATGGACTTCAGCAGCCAAAATAAATAAAGATTACCAAAAATTAGAAGATCTAATTATCAGGGATAAAGTCATCTCATCCCTTCCATCAGCATTTTCGAAATTTTTGCAAGAGAATGAATGTACGAGTGTAGATCAGATTGAGAGACGTGGTTCGGCTTATTATACAGCCAATAAACATTGTTTTGCTAGTGAAGCTATTGACACAAACTTTGTAGCATCGGCTAACTATGAAAAACCTCGATCAGAACCCTATCATAGGCAAAAACCATATAAGCCTACTTCTGAGAAATACAATCATTGTAGATATTGTACATTTTCACACCATCAAGGTGAGATGTGTGACAAAAATCCTGCATATCTTACATATCTACAGAACATCATAAATAGACAAGATAAGGAGCGTAAAGCCTTCAGAAATGCACGTAAATGTTTCCTCTGTAAGGCGTACGGGCATTTTCGTCATGCTTGTAAAGGAAGGCAAATGACCAATAAAGCAAATGCCGCCTTATTTGATAGTTCATCATCAGATGAAGAACAATCAGAGAAACACCCTGTGAACTCAGCACAGCCTTTTGACATGTTTAACGCAAATAAATGTACTGTTTGTAATACCTTTTATGAAGATGGTGTTTTGACATGCGGCCACTCCATTCCTATTGCCAATGAAGAAGCTAATTTGGTAATAGATTCCAAAGGCAGAATAAACATCCATCAGGGATATGTGAATGGCAAGCCCGCTACAGTCCTTCGGGACACCGGCAGTTCACTTATTGGACTGAAGAGAAAGTTCATAATGCCTACAGACTATACAGGCAGGCACGTAACATGCAGAACATTCTCTGGAAATATTGAAAAGTACCCATCAGCATGGGCATATATTCAGACACCTTTCCACACTGGGAAAGTAAAATGCGCAGCATTAACTAACCCTGTGTGTGATATCATCATTGGAAATTTACCAGAGGTGAATGATATGCCTCATGATATAACATCTGTTTGCATTGATGAGCACTTAACATCATCACCATCAAATATCATCATTGATAATGTTGTATCACCAAATGAATGTATGGTAGCTAATGTAGAACTAAGATCTCATGACATCATTGATCAAACTGTTTCATCACCATCTGATATCATTGAATGTGTGAACGCAGTAACTAGATCTACTGCTAGAGTGCAAGATGAAATTACTCAAACTGAGGCTATAGAAATGATTAGCCCAGTAATACTACCTCCTAAAACTATGAAGGAGACTTTTGTAACAGCCCAAAAAGCTGATCCTTCATTGTCTAAATATTTTAATCTGATCGGCCAAAAGCCAAAGGTAACCAAAAATGCAAGATGGCATTTTGCTTTGAAAAATTGCATCCTCACCAGGTACTATACCAGAAGTGACAGCACAACAGAGCAAACTGTTTTGCCAGTTGAATACCGTAAGCAAGCCTTACATCTTGCCCATGATATACCTCTTGCAGGGCATATGGCATACTCTAAGACCAGATCAAGATTACTAACACAGTTTTATTGGCCCAAATTCTGCAATGACATTAAGCAGTATTGCAGAAGTTGTGACATCTGCCAAAAACTAGTGAAGAAAGGTAAACACCCACAGGCAAAATTACAAATTACTGACTTAGCCAGTCGACCTTTTGAGAAAATATCTGTCGACATAGTGGGCCCTCTTAATCAGATAACAACCACAGGGAATAAATATATTATTACCTCCATTGATCTATGTAGTCGCTGGCCTGAAGCGTTTCCGCTAAAGAACATAACTGCCAATGATATAATGGAAGTTTTCTTCCATATATTTTCACGGATAGGATTTCCAGACACTATCCTATCAGATAAGGGAAGTCAGTTCATTGCCGCATCTACTCAAGCTTTCACCAAAATGTTAGGAGTGAAGCAATGTTTCAATTCTCCATATCACCCTCACTCAACAGGTATCATAGAAAAGTTTAACGGTGATTTAAAGCATATGCTTGCTAAAGTCACGCAAGAACACCCCAACAACTGGGACTTGTATTTGCCTGCTATACTTTTTGCTTATCGCGAAGTGCCACATTCTAGTACTGGGTTCTCTCCTTTTGAACTTATCTATGGTGCCAAACCACGTGGCCCATTGACTATCTATCATCAAATGTTAACTGAAGCCACTCCATTACTTAAACCCATATCATCATACGTATACGTTACATCATTGCGTGAAAGAATCATCAAATCTTGTATAATTGCAAAAGAAGCACTAAAAGTATCTGGTGCTACATATAGACAATATGCAGACAAAGGTAACAGGACAATAACGTTGACACCTGGACAGGACGTACTTCTTCTCTTACCTAGTGACCGACACTTATTGACTGAGTCTTGGCAAGGACCATTTAAAGTGATAAGACAGATTTCAGCTGTAGACTATGAGATTAAAATAAAAGACAAACACAAAATATTCCACATCAATATGCTAAGACCATATTACGACAGAGATAACGAACAAGACGATACAATAGCTTGTACAGTAATAATAGACCATGAAGATGACGAAGATAGTGACGAAATTCCAACGCCTGCAGTAGACACGACGAACTGCTTGAAAGAAATCAAAATAAACCCAAACTTAACTCAAGCAGAAACAGACAGCTGCAAACATCTCACACAACAGTACAACACCATCTTCTCCAACAATCCAGGACAAACAGAATTAGTACAGCATCACATCACACTCACTTCAAACACACCCATAAGATGCAGACCTTACACCATTCCAGTGCATTACAAAGAAAACTTACATCAGGAAATCATTAGTTTAGAGAAAAACAACATCATTAGACGATCCCAATCACATTTCTCATCTCCAATGGTCATGGTACGCAAAAAGGACAATACGATAAGACTCTGTATCGACTATAGGAAATTAAATAAAATAACTCTTCTGGATCTAGAACCAATGTCCAACTCTGAAGATCTACTGACAGAACTGACAGACTTTAGATTCTTTACGAAGGTAGACATGACGAAAGGTTACTGGCAGATAACGGTAGACGAACAGAGCAGACACCTGACAGCATTTGCCACACCTTGGGGACTGTACGAATGGTGCAAACTTCCATTTGGGCTGGTCAATGCCCCAGCGACATTCGTACGTATGACACGACTTTTACTAGTAGACATACCAAACATTATCTGTTACATGGACGACATTTGTGTTCACACAAAGACAATGACAGACCATATAAAGACATTACAGCAGACATTTGAACGGATCAGACAGCACGGACTGACGATAAAGCCGACAAAAGTAGACATAGCCTATCAGGAAATATCCTTCTTGGGGTACAAAATATCTAATGGCTTTGTCACGACAGACGATAACATCGTGTCCAAAATACTGAAACTCTCACTTCCGACTACGAAAAAGCAAGTCAGAAGTGTGTTAGGATTACTAAATTATTATAGACAGTTCATACCTGATTTTGCTGAACTGACTGAAAAATTTACTAACCTACTAACGAAAGATCAACCTGAAAATATTGTAAATAATCAATGCCTAAAATTTGCATATCAGAAAGTGTTATCTTATTTCTCTGAGAATAGTTTAAAGAATCCCATTCTCAAATTGCCAAATTTTCTTATTCCTTTCAGATTACACACAGACGCGAGCTCCGTAGCCATTGGAGCAGTTCTGTTACAGGAACATGATAACATCCTACACCCTGTATACTACTTCTCTAGAAAATTGAAACCTAGAGAACGCTCTTGGTCGACACCGCAGTTGGAAGCCCTTGCTCTAGTTGAGGGTATAACTAAATTTTCCAGATTCCTTCTGGGACGTCATTTCATTGTTGAGTCCGACAATAGTCCGTTGAAATTTATTACTTCAGGAATGCCTACCAACCAAATGATAGCACGCTGGTCTCTTAAACTCCAAGATTACAGCTTTGAAGTTCGACATATTGCAGGCAGAACCAACACAATTGCCGATCTGTTGTCCCGTTGTCCGACCGACCCAGTAAGCACTAATGTCTGAGTGCAGTGTGTCAAATACACTCAGACCAACACAGCCATCAGTGAAGATTTTTTTCCCCACGAAAAGCTGTGTATCTACTATATGATGTGATAGGGTTTAATCCCATTAAATATAGTTTTCTTATTTTATTATTACTGAATAATTGTGTAGTGTGTGGTAGAAAGCGAACAATATTAATTGTACATATACTACGAAACAAGAACAGTGCCACATTCGCTCTGAACTTACCGCAAGCGAATTATCCAATTTATCAGTGGTATCTGCGAGTGGAACATTTCCAGTGATATTTTTAATCCGTGTGTGAAAGAGTGAACTGAACTTTGACATTTACACCACTGCAGTCAACGAAATCCAGAAGTTTTCCAGCGAAACATCCAACACATGAACGATCAGAACAGTTACATTCCGAGTTGCTACATCAGACCGGAACAAGTGTGTTATAAGATTTTTCAACATCAGCTGTTCGTGTGTACTTCCGGATAATTTAGAAATTTAGTCCAAAATTAGCAGACGACAAACAAAACCTTAAAAAGGTATGACGCTTCTAAAATGTTTAAGAATCATCAATTTCGAATACACGAATTGTGTATTAATAGTGTTTCAACTAGTGTAATCTTAGAATCATATCTTGATTAACTTATTCATACTATAGACATTTTTTCGCTAGTATGGAAAAGCATCAAGCGATGACGCTGAGAAATAGAAGAGTAATTGTAAATTATTAAATTTAAGATTGTTTGAAATTATGTCCCTTTCATTTAATTGTTATTACATTATTACACCAAGGGCGATAAATTGAAATGTATTTGAATATGTGTTGCATATAAATAGCCATGGTGTTGCCAGATTGTTAGCACTCCAAGAAGTCATCAACTGGGCATGGTATAGGGTTACCGACGTTGTAGACCGACGGAAGAGCTCATGGCCAAATGAGGTCTGAACTCCAACGTTGAATACGGCTTATAAATAGGTCGTATTACGGTCTTACCAGATGTTTTTTGTTTACAAAGAGCATATTATTACTTTTTTTTTCGAGGTTGCGAGGTAGTTGCTTGGAAAGCTGTTGCTACCGATCTGACTGGGTCAATATTGCAACTTAGGTAATCATCCATCGAGAGGATGTAACTTGGCAAGTGGTAAAAATTGAACACCACATGTCTTAAAATACAACTTGCATTTCTTATGTATTTCTATGCCATTATATGTATTATTATGTATTTCTATAACAATGTATATAACAACAGAGGGAACGATTCTGACATGGTTAAAATATTAACCCGCTATGTATATAGAGGATACATGAAAGATGACATCTTTCATGAAAAGCCCCGGGGGAGCGTGTCAGAATCTGGAATGTCTCCAACCGAGATGCAGGAACATCGTTACGCCCGCCAGGCGAATAGTTCCCAACCGGGATGCAGTGACATCGTTACGCCCGCCAGGCGAGTATTAGTTACCTGCCCACGGGTTGCTGGCTGACGCAATAGCCAGCGGTCAGGCAAGGACAACGCAAGACGCACGCAGGCCTCGTGAAGCCAATCCACAGAGGGCAAGCGCTTTGCGAGAAACAGACAGACAGCTTGGGGTACTCGGACCAGACAGGACGCATAGAGAGAGAGAAAGGCTTGTGTAGTTATGTACCCGAAAGTCGAGTGCTTGTGCATCTTGTGAGATAGACTGTAAGCTGTGGGTTGTCTGTAAGTGTATTGATGTACCATATATGTAATGTAATGATTATCACATGCCAAGCTAGATCGTATTGCATGTGATCGGTAAATAAATCCATTGAACTTCGTGTCGTTGTGTCTCAAGTCCAATCATGTTGTACTTGTACTTGTCTCACATGTGTTAGGGAGTGTTTATTGTGCATGTTGTGAGTGAGTGTCTGTGTTGTATGTGTGTATGTGGTGTTTATGTCGAGAGAGTGTTATATTGGGTGTATGCTATATGTATTGTATGTGTGTCATTTATGCGAGTGTGTATGTATGTGTGCGCGTATAAGGAGCATGCAGTGAGAGAGAGTGTGTACGCGCCAACAATTCTGACACAAGCCACAAGAAATGTCAACAATGGCATTCACCGCCTCGACACCAGACATCAACGGAAGCATTTTGCAACGTGTCATAAATGACATCACATGACATCTGCACCCCACACCCCGGTTCAGATTACCCCACAGCCACACAGGTATTACCCCACAACTATCCAGGTGTTTTGTTTGCGCTAGAACCGGCAGCTGTGGGAGCGGGGGTGTCCGGGTACAAATCTTTCCAGCGGGTGGGTCAGGACGAAAGCTCTCCGCACACACGCTTTCACTGAATGTGCTAGGTCACGTCGAACTAGCGGTGACTAATATTATCTTTAAGTAGTTTTTGTTAATCTCACTTTCTTTCTTGACGCCTCTCATTGTATCTCTCTGTATCACGTCCCTCTGTTTCATTCTCACTTTCTCTCTCGCTATCCCGAGCTCTCTCGCTCTCGATCTCTGTCTGTCTGTCTGTCTGTCTGTCTGTCTGTCTGTCTGTCTGTCTGTCTGTCTGTCTGTCTGTCTGTCTGTCTGTCTGTCTGTCTGTCTGTCTGTCTCTCTCTCTCTCTCTCAATATCTCTTTTACGCTGACGCCCTCCGTCTCTATTGCCACTTCCCATCTTTCTCTCTCAGCTCAGTCGCACGCCCCCTGGTTTATTCTCGAGCACGACATCTCACTATGTCTCCCTCCCCCCCCCCTCTCTCTCTCTCTCTCTCTCTCTCTCTCTCTCTCTCTCTCTCTCTCTCTCTCTCTCTCTCTCTCTCTCTCTCTGTCGCACGCTCTCTCCCCGGTTAGTTCTCGATATCTTTTCTTCACTATCGCTATTCTCTGTCTATTTCTCTCTCTCACAGGATCAACAACACATATATCAAGATAGAAGACCAGCACTTGTGCGTGTTGCCTATTTGATGAGCACACAGCACGTCGCACACACACATACTCACAGTTGATGAGCACTCAACACGTCGCAAATAAACATACTCACAGTTGATGAGCACACAGCACGTCGCACACAAACATAATCACAGTTGATGAGCACTCAACATGTCGCACACAAACATACTCACAGTTGATGAGCACACAGCACGTCGCACACAAACATACTCACAGTTGAAGGCAAACTCAGCAGGCTCGCTGTCGTCCACTGCCATTAGCACGATGGCTCTAAACTGGGACATGTCATTTCTCGAGGTCACAGCCATCTTAAATCCAACAGCGTCCAGGATTTAACGAGGTCCCACAGCCACACAAACCATACAACGAACTTCTAGTGCAACAGCGAGTTCCTGGCAGGTCAATTACTCCACCAAACTCCACAACAACAGCGAGCTCCTGGCAGGTCAATTACTCAACCAAACTAGACAACAACAGCGAGTTCCTGGCAGGTCAATTACTCCACTAAACTCCACAATAACAGCGAGTTCCTGGCAGGTCAATTACTCCACCAAACTCCACAACAACAGCGAGCTTCTGGCAGGTCAATTACTCAACCAAACTAGACAACAGCGAGTTCCTGGCAGGTCAATTACTCAACCAAACTAGACAACAGCGAGTTCCTGGCAGGTCAATTACTCAACCAAACTAGACAACAGCGAGTTCCTGGCAGGTCAATTACTCAACCAAACTAGACAACAGCGAGTTCCTGGCAGGTCAATTACTCAACCAAACTAGACAACAGCGAGTTCCTGGCAGGTCAATTACTCCACCAAACTGCACAACTCCGTGTCCTGAAGCGCCTCTCTTGGCAGGATGTCACGGTACACGGGACAGCTTCAAATCACTTCATGGAAACCTCACCGAAGGATGCAACACCCGGAGAGTTGTATTCATGCCTGTTTCAAACCTGAAATGAGAAAAGAAAAAGGCAAAAGTTATCCTAAGGAAGATTCTGGGAATCGCCGAGGTTGACGTATTTGGTTGTTATTTGGGTTTTGAAGATTGAGCACAACCCACTACTGGCAACGCTGATCGTATTCCGGTACGAACCTAAGGCCTTGCCCACGTCAGATTGAAAGCACTAAACTCGAGTTTCGCTCTCGTTTAAGCTCGTCAGTAGCAAAACAACCAAATCAATCAATTTGATTATTGCTCGCTGGACTTTAGGCGGCCTGGTGTGCCTTGCCAGATCGAGAAGGCCTGATTATTCGGGGCCACATCCATTGATGGATGTCAGTCGCGGCGATCATGCAAGTTTTGAGCTATAGCCTACAATCGGTGACGTTATAATATTCTAGTATGATAATTTGGTCGCGTCTGGCGTGAGTCGCGTGGTCAGTCGTTGCACACCCGCCTCACACGCCAAGGATCTAGAGTTCGTTCCCGAGTCCAGTCAGGGATATGTACTACTGACGAGCTCAAACGAGAGCGAAACTCGAGTCTAGGCTTCCAATCTAAAGTGGACAAGGCCCAAGATTCGTACCGGAATACGATCAGCGTTTGTCAGTAATGGGTTGTGCTCTCTCTCTCTCTCTCTCTCTCTCTCTCTCTCTCTCTCTCTCTCTCTCTCTCTCTCTCTCTCTCTCTCTCTCTCTCTGTGTGTTTGTGTTTGTGTGTGTGTATGTGTGTGTGTGTGTGAGTTATAAAACAAAACTCCAATCTGTTTGTCGTATTATACATTCCCCAAAGTGTGTGTGTGTGTGCGTGCGTGCGTGCGCGCGCGCGTGTGTGTGTGTGTGCGTGCGTGCGTGCGCGCGCGCGTGTGTGTGTGTGTGTGGGTGCGTGTTATAAAACATCCCCTCAACGTCCCAGTGTTAGACAAATGCCGCAGTTTGCCGTCAACGGCTGGGTTCTGTCATCCGAACAACAGGGGCATGTTTTTATGTTGAGAGTCGAGCAGTTGCCGCGCTCAAGAATACATATTTTGCAATAGTTGGCAGGCGTAGGCGATGACGAGCTTCCTAGTCTGGTCTCTGGCTGCCAGTCATCGTTAGTGTGTGGGGACTCTCTAGCGGTGTGAGCACACCGAGTGAGTAATTAGAATATCGCTTCCAGGCCCGCGTCTATGTTCTGTTCATGCGGTCACAGGTGAGGCTAGTTCACAAGTAAACCGTTGAAGAATCAGGTGTGTAGTGGACATCTCAGTTACTGTAGCGGTAGACAGGAAACAATAGTGCTGGCGTGTATATTTGTGTATATCACCGTGATGTCATAGATAGACGTAATGAAACACGTAAATACAGCAGCGGTTAGGGGAGGGACCTCTCTCTGTCCTCAAACACTCAAGTTTTATCTCTTAATCTCTCACTTTCTCTGTGTTTCTCTCTCAGTCTCTCAATCTCATTCCGTTTGTCTGTCTTTCTGAACTGGGAACATCGGTAACCTAACACTTGGAACAGTTAGTGCCCCATGATCTTTCAGCAATGGCCGCTCCGTTCCCGTGCCAGTGAATATCACATAAAATGTTTCTCTTGCCCCATATGAAAAGTGGAAAAGACGGAGTCTCGACAAACAACGGCCCGCTCAGACACACTGTGCCAAATGTCACCGCCAGAATGTCATCACAAAAGTCATCTACGAACAATACAGTTCACCCGTTTCGCTGGTGAATCAAAACAAGACAACTAGTTGATCGAACAATCAACACACCAACTAGTGAATGCATTCATAGATTTGCCGTACAGTACAGTAAGTCTGGTACCTATTGTAAACACTCGGGGAGTGGAAGCCGATGCACAACTTGTTTCCCAGTCTGCAACCCACATGACATAATACAGATAGTAACCTGCCCCTGCCGGTCTCTCCATAATCCCGTTTATCACGCAGAGTCTCGTAGCAGACGAGAGCTGGAAGCGGTTCTACCCCTGCTGGTGACTTGACCGGATAACTGAGCCGGCCGCTCAGAAAACAATGGCAAACTACTGAGCGTAATCTTGCCAAGACATCAACAGACAGCTGAAAGATGCTGCTGTTGACAGCGATGTCATGTAAAGGATATGCGGGGGGGGGGGGGGGAAGGGGGGGGGGCTGCCCCTGCGAATGATCATCGTGTGCAACTTCACGCATGACTGTAAACTGGTGGGCTTTGTTCGGTAACTCTGCTGGCAATATATTGCCGCTAGCGACACATACTCCGCCACCTAGTCACGTCACTGTGGTAGCAACGCTAGTAGTGAGCTAGGGTACAGTTTGCTCACGTATTCCAAGGGCTGCTGACATAACTGTGGTAGTAACATAGTACTGGGGTTTGCTGCAGTCTGCGGCAAGTATTCTGTGGAAGTCACTTCGGCGCCAACACCGGCATTCTATGTTGATTGCATTTGGCGCGGGCTGCATTATTTGATTACCATTGACGTCATAACGGAAGGTACTGTGGCATGTGTAGTGGCGTAGAAACTAGTACTGCAGACTTATTGGTTGTGAGACGAACACGGGTAGAAATAGCGAGATAGAGATAGATAGATAGATAGAGAGAGAGAGAGAGAGGAGGGGGGGGGGTAAGAATGAGGGAAGGAGATGAGAAGGGAGAGAGAGGGGTGTAGGGAGAGGGGGAGATGGAGAGAGATAGGGGGACATGGAGAAGGGGAAATCAAAAATCAAATCAAATCAACTTTATTAGGGTCACAAATTGGGCGCGCAGGCCCGTCTTACATTCGGCCCTTCCAATCACTCGTCTTTCGTTCATCAAGAGCATTATACATTTGCATAGGAAGAAAAAAAAAACATTGTAAAATGAATGTTGTAAACATAGACAAGGCTAATTACCATGGTATGAAGCCCATCTCCCACCTATCCATGCATCACCCCACCCACACAACACCCCCACCTACCCACACACATGCGCACCAAGGGACACATACACACCCCCACCTACCGACACAGACACCAAGGGACACATACATACCCCACCAACCGACCCATCCCCCACCCACACACACTGCCCTCACCTGATCCCCCAACCAAAACACACTCGCCACCGACAAACATTCCCCCACCAACCCACACATCCCACGCCCATCCACATTCTACCTCACACATCCTCTCCCCACCCACACCTCAAACCACCCTTCCCCCAGCCACATCTCCATCGACAACATATTCCCCACCCACACACACAATCCCCCACCAACCCACACATCGCACATCCACTGACACATCCCCAAACCATACACACACATCCCCACCACCTGACATGTCCCTACCCCCCACCCCCCACACACACACACATCTCCCTAACCACCCATACATCCCCAATCCACTCACACACACACCACCACCCACACATACAACTTCCATCCACCCACACATGCCTTAACCTAATCCCCCACCACACAATCCCCCACCCGCACATCACATACACCCCCTACCACGCACTATTCCCAACCCACGCACCACACACACATATCCCTCACCAACACATCCCCACTTACACACCACACACATATCCGTCACCCAGATACCACAAAATAATCCCACCCACACCCACACACATACCCTTACCCATCCACCCCACATACCCCCACTCACACACCACAAAAATCCCCCACCCACACACACATACCTCACCCACACAATATCACCAACCAACACACCACACACCTCTCCCCACCCACACACGCATTCCCTACCCGTCCACCAACACACAGTCATTCACACATCCTACACTACGCACTCACACACCCCCACCAACCCACTCCCAACCAAACATCTCTCGATCACAATACCCCTACCCCCACACACATCCTCCACCCACTCACACATCCCACCCCGACACATACAACTCCCTCACCCACCTACACATCCCTAATCCACTCACACACCCCCACCCACACATTCCCCATCCACATACACACATCTCCCACCCACACTCCCCCACATACTTCCCCCAACCACCACAACCCTCTGCTCACCCACACATATACCCCACCCATACGCACATTCCCCACACCCATCACACACATCCCCCCACACCACATACTATCCTCCACCCAACCACCACAAACATACCCTCCACCCACACATCATTCACACATCCCCCACCAACACACCGCACACATATCTCAAACCCACACACCATACACTTCTCCCCACCCGCCCTTCCATCCCAAATCCACCCAACACAATCCCCTACCCACACAACCCCGCCTCCCACACATACTTCCTCAAACCATCCACACATCTCCACCCACATAAACACACATCCCCTGCATCCGTCCCATACACATATCCTCCACCCATACACACATCCCCCACACCCATTCCAACACCCGTACTTTCACCCCCACACATCCATCCACACATCCCACCAACACCCACAAATACCACTACCCACCAAAACCCACACACCCCAACCCATCCAAATGCATACCCCCACCCACACACCCCCCACCCACACATATCCCCAAACTCACACACATCCTCCACATACACTCACACTTCCTCACATCTAGACACATACAAAATGTCTCACGTTAGTATTGAAACTAGTATGAACAAACTCCCACACTTTACTCACACACATACACTGACATTTGTCATGAGGAGTCTCATAAAAATGTTAAACATGGAGAAAAATGTGTACATAAAATGTATGTGACGTAAAAATAGTGATGCTCTCTCTCTCTCTCTCTCTCTCTCTCTCTCTCTCTCTCTCTCTCTCTCTCTCTCTCACACACACACAAACACACACACACACACACATTCACTCTCACGCTCACACATTCACTCTTCCGCTCATTGATTCACTCTCACGCATTCACTCTCCCGCTCATTCACTCTCACGCTCACTCATTCACTCTCCCGCTCACTCATTCACTTTCCCGTTCACTCATTCACTTTCCCGCTCACTCATTCACTCTCCCGCTCACTCATTCACTCTCACGCTCACTCGTTCTGTCTCTCATTCACACTCACTGACTCACTCACTCAAACTACAGTAATGAACATGAGTTTATATTATGCATGATAAAATCAAATGGTATTTAACTGATAATATGACAGATGAGAATACACAAACATATGGATTCGCGTGTTACATAACATGCGTGTTACATGACATGCATCTGCTCAGCTCTCTCTCTCTCTCTCTCTCTCTCTCTCTCTCTCTCTCTCTCTGTATTCTTTCATATACACACACTCACACGCATGCGCGCGCTCTCACACACACACACACTAACACATCAACTCTCCCACTGTCTCACTCTCTAACACACAATCCTTCACACACACACTCACTCTCTCAATCACACTATCTCACACATACACATGAACGCACGCATACACTCCCTCACTCACTCTCACACATACACGTACGAATGCATGCACTGACACATTCCCCCACCATTTCTCGCTCAATCACTCTCTCCACACACACGCATGCACGTGCGCACACACGCATTCACTCTCTCCCTCTCACTGACACCCACTTTCTCTCTCTCTCTCTCTCTCTCTCTCTCTCTCTCTCTCTCTCTCTCGCTCCTACACGCACACACATATATAGTGAACAATTATAGTTAAACAATTATAATGAACAATTATACTGAACAATTATACCAGTAAATGAATTATGGTGGCATATAGTCGGTATGGATTAAGTATTGAAAGAGTTTTCGGTTAAATGTGTAGGGACTCATTGGAGTTTTCAGATCTGGAGGCAGATCATTCCATAAGTGAGCACCAGAATAGGCGAAACATGTTTTGTATAGGTCCAATCTAGGCTTTGAGACATGTAACAAATTTAGGCGCTTGCTGTTCATTGCATTAGATTGAATCAGCGGCAGAAGATACTCTGGGGTATTTTGAGATATAATTTTATTCACTAATTTGGCTTTGTTGAAAAGGAAGCGCTTTTGTAGTGGTAGAAGTCTTAGATGACTGTACAAATTATTACTTTCAACGTGTTTTATGTCAGAAACCAGACGAATAGCGCGGTTTTGTAGAGAACATAGTCGTTTTAAATTAGATTTAGGGCAACCATCCCAAACTGTGGAACAGTAATCGAGATGTGATTGGATATAGCATGTATAGAATATTTTTCGTGTGCTTTCGTCCAGGAAGTGCTGAATTTTAGCAAGTTGGTAAACTTTTTGTGCTATTTTCTTGGTAAGAGCGTGAACATGAGAGCTCCAGTTCAAATGGCTGTCTATTAAAAGCCCTAGTGTTTTATGTTCAGTCACATTAACTATAGGTAACGTGCCCATGCGGAGTTCGAGCGGTGATCCAGTTATGGCTAGTGTCTGTAGTTTTTGTCTGGTCGTTATTAGCATGGATTTGGTTTTGTCGATGTTAATTTGCATGCGGTTTTCATTGCTCAATCTAGTAAGATTATCAAGTTCCTTTTGTAAAGAATTCTCTAATTCACTACGGTTTTCTTGACTAGTATATATAGTACAGTCGTCTGCGAATAGATCACAAGTTGTATTGATATATAAAGGAAGATCATTAATATAAACTGCAAAAAGCAGCGGACCTAGTATTGAGCCCTGAGGCACACCAATACTAAGCTGTGTGGGTCTTGATAGACAGTTGTTGAAGGACACGACTTGTTGCCTGTCGGATAGAAATGACGTAATTATGTTCACCATGTTGGTGCTTGTCTTCATTTGCTTTAGTTTTCTAATTAAAATATCGTGATCTACCATATCAAAAGCTTTTTTAAAGTCTACAAACACCGCTCCACAAATTCTACCGTTGTTGATGTTTAAGTGCCAGTTATCGGTCATTTTTGTTAGAGCACTATGGCAAGAATATTTAGGTCGAAACCCAGATTGACTGTTAATTATTAGATCATTGTTAATTAAATGGTGTAACGTTATTTTATGAATGTGTTTTTCTAGTGGTTTTGATAGCGACGATAGTAAGGAAATAGGTCTATAATTACCCAAAACGCTATTATCGATTGAGCCATTTTTAATAAGCGGAAACACTTTAGCAATTTTAAATGCAGATGGAAAGTAGTTTTTGGTCAGGCACTGGTTATATATGAACGTTAAGGACTCGCTAATGACTGGTGCAGCACAACGAAGAATTCTATTACTGATACCATCTAGGCCGTGTGAGTTTGTTGATTTGAGGTTCAAGAGATATTTATAAACGTCTGCAACAGACATTAAAGGAATCTCAGCGGGAATATTTCTGGCGCACTTCTCCTCACAGAATGATGCCAGTGAACTTAAATTACACGATGAGTCTGGTATTGAAGACTTTAGATTCTCTATTTCTGATTGAAAGAACCAACTGAATTCATCGCATGTTATAGAATTTGGTATTGCTGATTCTGTAGGGCGTTTCTTATTGGTTAGCAAGTTAATAGCCTTCCATATATTTGTACTGTTTGAATTATCTACAATCAAATTTTTAAAATGATCTTTTTTTATCCTACGAATTTCATATTTAACTTTATTCCTTAGTCTGCGGTAATTGATGAAGTCTTTATTTTTGTGTGCTGTATCTCGCTCTCTCATGATTTCCAGCACTTCTCTAGTGACCCATGGGGATTTATGTTGATTTTTGACTCGAACTTCTTTGATTGGCACGTGTTTATTGAACACATTGTAGACTGTCTTAGTCCAGAAAGCTAATGCATCGTCCGGGTCAGGAAGTTGGTAAACGTGATCAAGGGCTGCTTTTCTTAAGTCTTGCAAAAATAAATCTTGGTTGAATGCTTTATAATTCCTAAATTTGATACTTACATGTTTATGTTTTGAAGGGAGAGAGGGAGAAGGAGAAGGGGAGATGGAGGAAGGGAGTGTCAGAGAGAGAGAGAGAGAGAGAGAGAGAGAGAGAGAGAGAGAGAGACAGAGAGAGAGAGGGAGAGATAGAGTAACAGACAGAGAATGAACGAACTGTATTTTCAAAGGACTGTATTTTCACTCTGAGTAAACACGGACTCTTACATTCGGCCCTCCCAATCACTTGCCGTTCATACATCAATTATCAATTGTGCATGTTATTGGGAATGTTCATGTGAAATCCGTTCGTGCCGCACCGCGCGTAATTGCGTACGTTGAACATGATCATGTCATAGTCATGTGATAAGTACTGACCAATGAATAAAAGAGCACGTGCTTATCGTCCAATGATGCATAGGTTCTGTTTCTGACCGCTTAAAAAATGGCCGGGTTGATCCAAAATCCG
>OY992882.1:126067115-126212115 GCA_963921405.1 Cepaea hortensis | reverse complement strand
CCCAGGATTGCTAACCTAGTCAAAAATACACGCCAAAGTCGGATGTGTTGGCCTAAGGGTTTCGGCCCAAGGGTGCCTAGCCAGACACACCGCAATCACATCTAGAAAAAAAAACACTCCGGATGAACGAAGAAGAAGAAGAAGAAGAAGAAGAAGAAGAAGAAGAAGAAGAAGAAGAAGAAGAAGAAGAAGAAGAAGAAGAAGAAGAAGAGCAGCAACTGCAGCAGCAGCAGTTTCCCGCTTCATCAATTGCTAGGCATATGCTCGAAAGTGGCCAAGTGATTGATAGAGACAGTGCATTTCGCGTGTTGTTTAACACACAAAATACTCGCATGTTAAAGTTTGCTGAAGCCATAATGATTAATCTACACAAGCCAGCTTTGTGCAAACAGAAAGACATGTTAGTCAGTTTAAAATTACCGTGGTAGACAATTGACATTACTGTGCGAACATGTGTATATTTCAGCTCGAAGGATTTATTTAGTTATTTTACTTTATGTTGTGTGATTTCTGCAGTATGTACCTGACGAGATACAGCGAAATATGCCAGGCAATAAATCGTGCAATCTATTGTTTGTGTCTTCGTTATTCAAACTTTAGCTTTCCCAGATATTGGCAACATTGGTCTCAGAAACCACACCTCGCTTGTTTCCAAGCTCTTCCTGATTTCTTAAATCACCTTCCATGATTGACTGCCATATAGTAGAACAGAGGACCATTCATCACTATCTTTCTGACAATCGATTATAATGACTTATTGTAAAGATAAGATACGGGTGGCGGAGTAGGGGAGACAGGAGAATTAAGGTGCCTCCTTCCCTCCGCTAGCCTACGGGACACCCTTAGGCAAGGTGGAGCACCCGCTTAGCTCTCCTCTCCCCTGATCAGGGTAACGAGAAGCCATGGGTGCAGATGGTGGATGGGGCCAGAGGACATCTGACAGATAGTTGTTAGCGATGTATCATGTGTCTCCGGGAATTCATGTGTCTCAGGTGTCTCCGGTCTCTCATGTGTCTCAGGTGTCTCTGGTGTCTTCCGTGCATCAGGTGTCTTTTGTATATCAGGTGTCTGAGGTGTCTTATGTGTCACGGCGGTAGGCAGATCATCTAGAGACAATGGCTACGGTCAATGACCAGTATTGTCACTGGCAAGAAGGAAAGCAATGGCAAACTACCTGCCGTACAGATGCCTCGTGAATCATGTCTGTATACAATGCTGTGGACAGACATGACCACCAACGCCACACGGCATGGACTACACGATAATTGTAAGGATATTTTGAGTTTTCTGAAATTCAACATTTCCTCGGCCTGTTCTGTCCGTACACTATTCCACACATCTTCCAGCTGTTTTTTGTGATCTCTCGGAGATATCTGACTGTTTGAAATTAGTTAAGAATGTCTGCATTTTTTGTTCATCTGTTGTTATATCACATTCTGCGGTTATCTGTTTTCTTTTATGTAATCACTGGTTAGGTTATCTTGATAATCAAGGTGCGCCATTGTTTGCATTCTCTGTTATTAGAATGTCCAACCGTTCTTGCAGATTTCCTGCATCTTCAGTAATCAGTACTGGATTGTTGATGTTATAAACTGCAATTCGTATTCCTGGCGTCTCTTTGATCTCTGCCATTATGACTTCTCTGTAGAGACGAAAGAGATCCACACTCTTGTCTTACTCCTTGTTTTATCTGTGCACAATTACCCTCTTTATTTCCCAATGTAATTGCTGCTACTTGCTTCCAGTAAATATATCTATTTTTTTTTAATTCTTAAAACTTTCTCTTAAGTTTTAACATCCTCCAACATGTTAATCAATCCATCATATATCACTTGATCAAATGCTGTGGTATAATCTATAAAGCACAAGTATATGGTATTCTGTGTCTATTGATCTCTTTGATTCTCCACACATTAACATCTTTATGTTTCCTTTCGTTATAATTTTCTGATTATAATTTTGAGTAGCAGTTTGGTGACATGGTTTATGAGATTGATTTACGAAGTTCTTCGCATTCAATTACTCCTGGTCTTTTGGGTAGAGCTAAAAATACATGAATAATCTATAGGAAAGCACTCCTCACCTCCATGGCACGAGGAAGGGGCTAGAAAATGTGTCCTAACCATTGTCTGCTCCATCATTACCTAACCAGCTAGCCGCGGTTGTTGGGTACCCTAAACATTGTCTGCTCCATCATTACCTAATCAGCTAGCCGCAGTTGTTGGGTACCCTAACCATTGTCTGCCCCATCATTACCTAACCAGCCAGCCACGGTTGATGGGTACCCTAAACATTGTCTGCTCCATCATTACATAACCAGCTAGCCGCTGTTGTTGGGTACCCTACACAACGGGTGACATGAAACTAAAGTAAAAACAAGTAATACAAAAGAGCAAACCATATTCCTTTAACTTGGAATGTACGTACTTTATTTGATAGAAACGACGTGTCGAGCCCAGAGAGATGAATAGCACCGATTGGGAGAGAGTTGAGCAGGTACAACATCGTCATCGCAGCCTTGAGCAAGACACGACTTGCAGAAGAAGGCCAAATCTGTGAAGTAGGTGTCCTACACATTCTTCTGGAGTGGAAGGAAGAGTGAGGAAAGACGCCAGTACGGTTTGGGATTTGTCATTAAGTCGCCCCTGGTTGGCAAACTAGCTGGATTTCTGAAGGCTATAAACGACAGACTTATGATCATTAAGTTACCCCTGCTGGACAGAAGGAAGCTTGCAACCATCGTAAGTGTCTACGCACCAACCATGACCAATGAAGATGACGTCAAGAACAAGTTCTATGAGGACAAGCACAATGTATTAACATGTGTTCCCAAAGGAGACAAACTTATACTCCTTGGGGACTTCAATGCCAGAGTAGGCATGGACAACTCCTCTCGGAGTGGCATCATTAGAAAGCACGGAGTCGGAAATTGTAACTGCAATGGACTCCTCCTCCTTCAGACATGTGCCGAACACAATCTCCTGATTACCAACACAATTTTTCATCTTCCCATGAGAAATAGGACATCGTGGATGCAACCTCGCTCGAAACACTGGCACCTCATTGACTATCATCATCAGGAGGAGTGACAGACAAGACGTTAGGGTGACAAAATCCATGTGTGGTGCCGAATGTTGGACAAACCATTGTCTGATTGTCTCAAATTAAACACGCAAATCAAACCACCACGGCCTCCTCAAGGGGTAAAAGCGCACAGAAAACTAGAGGTCACCCGCCTAAACAGCAATAAATGCAGCTGTAGTTTGAAAATATGCTGGAAGACCGCCTCAAGCCCAGTGCCGCAGGTAAAGATGCGGAAACAGAGTGGAGAGCCATTATTTTTATTTTTATTTATTTTCCCGCGTTTCCATCCTGTTTCAGGATATTGCGGTCAACACCAGCATCTTTCAGCTGTATGTTGATTCCTAGGCTAGATTACGCTCATCAGCACGCCACGACTTTCTGAGCGACCGTCTCCATACTCTCATAAGTCACTTTTGCGATTCGAACCACTGCTAATTCTCGTCGCGTCACGTGACGAGAGTATTCGGGGTTAGCGGAGAAAGCTGCTAAACCCTCGGCCATGGAGCCGGCAGTGGAGAGCCATAAAGGACAAAATTCACAACACTGCTGTGGAAATCCTGGGTCCTGCTAGCTGGAAGCAGAAAGACTGGTTTGATAAAAATTCATAAGACATCAACCAATTGCTGGCTGAGAAACACCTTCTCCACAAGGCATACTTGAACGATCCGAAGTCAACATTAAAAATGATGCCTTCAATAACATCCGGAGAGTAGTGCAGAAGAAACTTCGGCACAAGCGGGACTCTTGGCTGAGCAACAGAGCTAATGAGATTCAAGGCTTTGCTGACATACATGATATGAATAACCTCTACGACTCACTGAAAGCGGTCTATGGTCCTACATCCCCAGGCATAGTTCCTATCCTTAGTGCAGATGGGGGAACATTGGTCACCGATAAGAAAGAAATCCATCAACGCTGGGCAGAGCAATTTGGCAACATTTTAAATGCAATCTCCTCCATCGATGATGAAACAATCAACTGCCTTCCTCAAGTCCCCACTAATGATGATAGTGGAAGTAAACAAAGCTATCCAGCAAATTTCCATCGGCAAGGCACCTGGTCCTGACTCCATCCCGGCAGAGATATACAAGGCAGGTGGACCGGTTTTAATAGAACAGCTTCACCAAGTCTTAACAAACACATGGGTGAGAGAGACCATGCCACAAGATTTCAAGGGCGCGTCAATAGTCCACCTTTAGAAACGTAAAGGAAACCGCCAATCCTGTGACAACCACCGAGGCATCTCCTTGCTTACAATTGCAGGGAAGATACTCGCCAGAATTCTTCTCAATCGCCTCACGGCCCATCTCGATCAAGGTCTTCTTCCTGAGAGTCAATGTGGCTTCAGAAAAGAACGTGGAACTGTTGACATGATTTTCGCTGCAAGGCAGCTGCAAGAGAAATGTCAGGAACAGAACTGCAAAATGTTCTCCACTTTCATTGACCTTACCAAGGCTTTTGATACAGTCAGCAGAGAAGGACTGTGGAAGATTATGGCGAAATATGGCTGTCCACGAAAATGTGTCCAAATAGTGCGATTATTTCATGATGGTATGCAGGAAGAGTACAGGAAAATGGTGAACTTCTGAGCCCTTTCCTGTAACCAGTGGAGTGAAACAAGGATGTGTCCTGACACCTACACTGTTCAGCCTAATATTTCCAGCTATGCTGACGAATGCCTTCGAGAACAACGACATTGGAATAGACATTAACTACTGCATGGATGGAAAGTTGCTCAATCTCAGAAGACTGAAAGCCAAAACCAAAATTAACAGCGGCACTGTCAGAGAGCTCCTGTTTGCTGATGATTGCGCTCTATACGCCAACTCAGAGGCGGACATGCAACATAATGTTTCAGCTTTCTCACATGCCTGTGCCAACTTTGGGCTCAATATCAACTTGGAGAAGACTGTAGTTATGTACCAGCCAGCTCCAGCGAATGATTACACTGTGCCGAATATAAAATTGAATGGTCATAGACTAAGTGTTGTGGACAAATTCACCTATCTTGGCAGCACCGTGTCACAAGCTGCCACAATTTATGCCGAAGTGAATGCAAGAATCTCAAAGACCAGCGCTGCCTTTGGCAGACTGTTCAAGAATATATGGGACAGAAATGGAATAAACCTGCAAACAAAGCTGAAAGTCTACAAAGTAGTTGTATTATCCACACTGCTATATGCTTGTGCTTGCTTGCTTGCTTGTGTTCGTTGGCTTGAGCTCCAACGCGAAGTCCTGTATGTCAGATGAAGACATCCTGTTGTCCAACATCAGTGTGATGTCATACAGGACCTGAGGTTTGCTTGAGTATCCGTTGTCCCTTGTCTGGCTTATTGGTGTGCAGACTGGTGGTTCCTCGCCGTACAGGCAGACACTCTCCGACTTCGGAGGAATCGGCGATCCTACTGACTTTAGCCAGGACCCCGAAGGAACCTGTTGCCCAGGACGCTCGACGAGGACGCGTCAATATGTCTTGGCCAGTATATAACTTGCCTTGGAAACACCTCTGCGTAGCTTGTGAAACCTGGACTGTTTATCAGCGACACGATAGAAAATTAAACCACTTCCACACAGTCTGCCTAAGAAAGCTATTGAAGATTAAATGGTAAGACAAGATCCCAGACACTGATCTCCTAGAAAGAGCGTCCACACCAAGTATCCACATTCTACTAATGAAGAATCAGATTCGCTGGGCTGGTCACTTGACTCGCATGCCAGATCACAGGCTCCCTAAACGATTTTATTTTTACGGTGACCTGCGTTGTGGTATACGCTCATAAAAGCGGTCAGAGGAAACGTTTTAAAGAAACTCTGAAGATCATTAAAAGCTTTTGGAATTCATCATGACACTTGGGAGACCTGCCAAAGACCAAAATTCGAGGCGTACATCAGTACACAAGGGTGCAGTCACTTGTGAAGCAAACAGGGCTGCAATAGCTGTGAAGAAAAGGCTGGACAGAAAAATAACTACTGCAGGAGATCCTCCTCCTGGAACGTCAAGCATTCTTTGTCCACACTGTCACAGAACATTTCGAGCCAAAATAGGCCTTATCAGCCATCTTAGAACTCACGGCTCCATACTTTCAACCCCACTGGATGAAATGAATGGTCATCATCATTCTTGATGGACACACAACATAAATACATAATTCAGCAGTTCATTTAGCATTTACTGAAACATCCAAATTTACCCATGTCCTCAAAACGACAGATAATAAACAGCATATTCACACTAACCTTATGCTACCAATCTCAAACCTGGACTTTATCCAAATTACACCTTCGCAAAATCAACACCTGCGAAATGAGATGCCTGAGGAGAGCTGCCAACTTAACAACCCGAGACCGAGTAAGAAATGCTGTTATCAAACAGACTATGGGATCAACACCTTGTGCCACATTTATTGAAAGACAGAAGATCAAGTGCTTTGGCCATGTCTTTAGAATGCAACATCAGCAGCTACCATCACTGGCCTTACATCAAAGATCATCTGCGACGAGACCACGAGGATGTCCAAGAAGAAAATGGATTGACGACATCAAAGACATTGTACAACCACACGGAATGATATTATCCAGTGCCGGCCACCGGGCGCTGGAACGCAAATTATTCCTACCCTCGACACTTGACGGCAGAAGAGGAAGATGATGATGATGATGATGATGATGATTTAGCATATATTCACTGTTGTGATTATCATTAAACGGCATAATTATCTTAGTAATTATAATTCTCTCTATTGTCATGTCACACAGCCCGGCTGTTGTTCTGTTTTCCATAGTTTTCATTGCGTAATTTAATTTCTTCCTTTAGAAAACGTGGACCTTCTAAGATACATGCATCTGCTATATTTCTTCTTTGTATAACGCTGTTAAAGATTCATTCCGTTGCTTTATTATAGCACCTTCTACCATCAATACATTTATTGTTGTCGATGTCAAACATCCTGCGTTTATTCTTGATGCTTCATGTCTACTCACTGGTTTGTCCGTCTGGTCAGTTTTTGCTTCCTGTCCACTAACTGGTTGGTCCGTCTTTTAAGTTGTTGCTTCCTGTCCACTCACTGGCTTGTCCGTCTTTTAAGTTGTTGCTTCCTGTCCATTCACTGGTTGGTCCGTCCGATCAGTTGTTGCTTCCTGTCCACTCACTGGTTGGTCCATTCAGTCAGTTGTTGCTTCTTGTCCACTCGCTGGTTTGTCTATCCGGTCAGTTGTTGCTTCTTGTCCACTCACTGGTTTTGTCCGGTCAGTTGTTGGTGGACACCAAGGACAGCGCTGTTTCATATTCATCGTGACCTTGAAGCTGTGTGAAGTCCCGGTGTCATGACCCCAGAATATGAGAAACTGGTGTGAGGTGAGTATTGAACATGCGTCAGGACATCCACGCCAGGAGCTCATGGCCCTGCAACTACAGACAATGTGCGTCCTTGGAAGTCGGGTACAGTATGTTCTCTGGCACAACTCAGGTGACAGACAGACAGACAGACAGACAGACAGACAGACAGACAGACAGACAGACAGACAGACAGACAGACAGACAGACAGACAGACAGACAGACAGACAGACAGATAGCTGTTGTCAAGGCACTGGTTACGATTAGTTGCGAAAGGCTGACACACTGACCTAGATACCACAAGGTGTACGTGATAATAGGTGAGCTGTGTCTAGCGGGAACAACGTTCAAGAACTTGCACCAGTACTAAAGCTGCATGTCACCTGGAAGCAGGCATCCATATAAACGGTATTTATTCAGCCGATCACAACACCATGTCCAGCTATGATATTCAGCCGATCACAACGCCATGTCCAGTTATGATAATCAGCCGATCACAACGCCATGTCCAGTTATGATAATCAGCCTCTATGTCTCTCCCAGCCCACAACTACATACAAATACACAGTTCTTCTTTTCGTAACAGAAGCAAGATACATCACAGCTAATACACCACGATAAGGCAAGGCACTCATCCATTCAACATCCATTAGCAATGCCTATTAGCTATTCGCACTCACTATCCAGAGTATATTCATAGACCATATCTGGGAAGACAAGCCTCTCTTTGGCCACACACAAAACTTCTGTTTTGATAAATATTAGTATATATTCCACGAGCGGCACGGCCTGAAGGGCCATTGACTCACGGAGAATAAACATTTTACCAACCCAGCTTCCAGCGGAACTTAGTAGCTTCATACAGAAGAGTGTCGCGAACTTCTGCCGGCCTCCGCACAGCTCGGCTTCACAACTAGCGATGAAAGTCGTTACAGGTACCCAGAAATCTCCGTACCATCATAATATGCACTCGCCACGGTTGTTGAGTATTTGTGCGTCCGAATGCAGATCTTTGAAATGTGCCCAAAAAATTTATAACTCCTAACTACCACGCCACTGAAACCCCAGGTTTCATTTGCACGATGTGAGACCACCGAGCAAGCCCCGGACATCCGTATCGTCCAGTGATCAAGTGGTTACAGTAGCTAATTCACCACCCCTAGTTTGCTGCTATGTTCTTGATGACACACAATAATGATCTTAAATTCAAGTTGCTTCAAAAACCCCACATCAACTAAAATAGTAAATCATGTCTAATCAAGAATCTAGTTAACATCTAGTTAAAATAAAAGAATCTAGTTAAAAGCAGTTTCCTGTTCAATGAAATAAGTTCAACCACATAGCCCTTTATCCATATTAAGCTCCTCATCCCAGAAACATTGATAAATGAGTTGAGTTGAGTTGAGTTGAGCTAAGAACCGACATCACTCCACGCTGGACATTCCCACACGCGCGCCGTCCCTTCGTTCAACAGCCAGCGAAGAGTCATACTACTAATCATTCTCACCGCTGTCTGATTAAAAGTTCTCCTGGTCTCCCCTCTTAGTTTTGAAATTCTTCCAGATCCCCTGTCAGCCCCCTGCAATCTATTTCTTTCCACAGACGGGTTCTCAATCTGTTTCTCCACTTCCCCACCACTAAGCATGCTCCTGGAGTCGGCGATGAGGACGATGTGTGCCGCAGTGGTCTCCTCTAACCAACATAATAAACATTGATAAATATCTTCAGGTACTGTTTT
The DNA here is from genome assembly GCA_963921405.1 of Cepaea hortensis. Lineage (NCBI taxonomy): Eukaryota > Metazoa > Mollusca > Gastropoda > Stylommatophora > Helicidae > Cepaea > Cepaea hortensis. The sequence continues at coordinate 126,202,959 of OY992882.1, read as the reverse complement.
TCTTCCCGTTAGCTCTCTTTGAACTCAAGCGTAGTCCATACACCTGCTATTGCTACTAGTGCACTGGGATGATGTTTCCCTGTGGGTTAACTGTCCCTATTACCCGCGTCCCTCGCTATCCGGGTACCCATTCTGATCTCATTTGTACTTGCAATTTAAGTCCCCAAGTCAAGGATTAGAAGCCACCATTTTAGTCCAACTGACCGGTGTAGGGGTTGAACCCGCTACCCCGGCGCCAGCACACCGGAAGTGCTGGTGATGACTGCAACGTCCTGTAAGGGATTAATTAATTAAATAATTCATTCATTCAGTAGCATGTCCTTTGCAGAATCTCGCTTCCATAACAACCTTCCGGAAAACCTCTCGATCATAAGCAAGATGTCCCGCGTCTGATACACCCATCTGGAGATCATCCGCCACATCCTGCACCCATCTTCTCTTTGGCCTTCCTCTTCTTCTCTTCCCAGGCATATACCTCTCCATTATTGTTCTCTCCAAACTTTTGTGACCTTTCAAATTACCAAAATATTTCAATTTTCCTTGTTTTATCGTCTTTAATAGTCAGCCTTCTTCAATATTCAGTTCTTGAAGAAAGATGCATTTGTCCTTTTTTTTTTACCCTAGATATTTTTAGAACTCGTCTATAACATTTATATTCAAAGGCATTCATGCGCTGTTAAGTTTGTTTAGTAAGCCCGTAAGGGATATGCAACATTTAAAAAAACCACATATACACAAATACATACAGCTGACACATGCACACAAATACATGCATACACACACAAACTAGAAATTGACACATCCACCAAATACACAAACCACACATCCACAAAATACACAAAACACACACCCTCACAAATACACAAAACACACATCCACACAAACACACAAAACACACACCCACACAAATACACAAAACATACATCCACACAAACACGCAAAACACACATCCACACAAATACACAAAACATACATCCACACAAACACGCAAAACACACATCCACACAAATACACAAAACTGACACATCCACCCAGACTACACGCACACACGCACACACGCACAAACACACACACACACACACACACACACACACACACACACACACACATGCATATTCTTTCAAAGCGACTGGGGAATTAATGGTCAATTTACTTCAGTTTATGTGAAACGATGTCTGTGAGGCGGGTGTCGTTAGTCTTCGCATCTGCCGAAACGTCAGAACTTGACCTCTTCTGAGATCGCGGTTTTCTCAGATAAAAATGTTTCTTTTACATCTGAGTGTAATTCACTTTCTGGTGTAGTCTTTGTGAAATCCTCTATGATTCATGCACGCATGTTGCACGTTCTAACAGTTTTCATCTTTATTTGTTTGTTCTTGTGCCATAGATTCGTTATACTCTCTCTCTCTCTCTCTCTCTCTCTCTCTCTCTCTCTCTCTCTCTCTCTCTCTCTCCTCTCGCTGCGTCTCTCTGTGTCTTTCTCTCTCCCCCCCTCTCTCTGTCTTTCTCTTTCTTTCTTTGTGTCTTGTTATGTCTCTCTGTCTCTCAAAGAATCTCTCACACTCCCTCCCTGTGTATTTCTCTGTCTCCCTGTGTCTTTCTCTGTCTCCCTCTGCCTTTCTCTGTCTCCCTCTGTCGTTCTCTGTCTCTCTCTCTCTTTGTCTCTCTCTGTCTCTCCATGAATCTCTCATTCTCCCTCTCTGTGCCTTTTTATGTCTCTCTGTCCGTCTTTCTCTGTCTCTCTCTCTGTCTCTCTCTGGCTCTCTCTGTCTCTCTATATCTCTCTGTCTCGCTATGTCTCTCTTATGCTCCCTTTATGTGCCTTTCTATGTCTCTCCATGTCAATCTCTCTCTCTCAGACTCCCTCTCTGTGCCTTTTTATGTCTCTCTGTCCGTCTTTCTCTGTCTATCTCTCTCTGTCTCTCTCTGGCTCTCTATATCTCTCTGTCTCGCTATGTCTCTCTTATTCTCCCTTTATGTGCCTTTCTATGTCTCTCCATGTCAATCTCTCTCTCTCAGACTCCCTCTCTGTGTCTTTCTCTATCTATCTCTGTGTCTTTATACGTCTCTCTGTGTCTTTCTCTGTCTCCATCTCTCTCTGTCACTCAACATGTCTCTATATTTCTCTATTTGTCTTTCTCTGTCACTATCTCTGTTCTCCGTGTCTCTCTGTCTCTCTCTATGTCTCTCTCTGTGTCTCTCTCATTCTCTCAATCTGTGTCTTTCACTGTCTCTCTGTTTGTGTCTGTCTCTCTCAGACTACCTCTCTTTTTTTTCTCTGTCTCTCTGTGTATCTCTCTCTCGATTTCGGTCTCTCTGTCTCTCTCTGTTTCTCTGTGCCTCTCTCTTTCTCCTTTTGTCTCTCTATCTATCACTCTCATTGTCTTCCTCTGCCCCTTTCTGTGTCGCTCTCAGCGTCTCCCCCTGTCTCTCTCTATCACTCTCTCTGTGTATCTCTGTCTCTCTCTGTCTGTCTCTGTCACTCTCTATGTCACTCTCTCTATCACTCTCTATCGCTCTGTCTGTCTTTGTCTCTGTCTCTGTCTTTCCACTAGGTAACAGCTGTGTGTGAGTAAAGAGTACATAGTAACAACAGTTGTGTTTTAGTTAAGGTGATACAGTAACATGGAGTAGAGAAAGAGTCTGTAGCTGGCCGAAGAAAGGAAGAACGAAGGAACATTATTTTTAAACGGTCACAAACGGGGCACTTTGTCCTTCTAACATTCGATGCTCCTAACAGCCATCTTTCACACCCCAATTATAAGTGTGTGATGCGTATGTTATGGTCGTATAGCAGTAAACCGTAGTATGAGTGTGCGACTAGCTGCGCAAGTCAAAGACAACTTCCTTCAGTTCTCATGTGAAAACCACAGGTTCGAACCACGTAGCAACTACAGCTTTTAAAGTTCTGTTATCTACTGTGCCATCTGATTAATACATGACTTTTGCTTCTATGGGTCTCTGGATACATGTCTCATGACCCATGAAAACAGTCATGTTAGCTAAAGACATGACAAAGTCAGTTGTTCTGTCTCTCGGCTGGAAGAGGGTCGCACTTCCTGCAAGGGTGAGATCAGGCACTTAGGAATTCCTTGGCCTGGCACACGCCAGAGTGAGTGACTCTTATTATAATAAGGCTAATGACTCTGGCGTCACGTTTATTTGCAGCCAGACGTGAGTCAATTACAGACGCAAAGTGGGAAGACAGGAGTATAACAAGTTAGAGCAGGTACGGAGGACGAGCAATATCTCCCCCAGTGCCTGGCAGTTGTCTAATTTCCTTTGTGCCTGTTCTCGTTCTCTCTCTCTCTCTCTCTCTCTCTCTCTCTCTCTCTCTCTCTCTTTCTCTCTCTCTCTCTCTCTGTGTGTGTGTGTGAGAGAGAGAGAGAGAGAGAGAGAGAGAGAGAGAGAGAGAGAGAGAGTGAGTGTTGGTGTGTGATTTGTGTATGGGAGTGTGGGTTCATCTATCTACAGGATGTTTTACGATTTCTACTCTTAATCCGTCAATTCTTTCTTCTCCCTACTCGTGGGGAGAAACCAAACAAAACCATTGTCAGTAGGAAAACTGGTATAGGAAGTAACAGCCGTGTCTGATTGAAGGAGATACAGTAACAGCCGTGTCTGATTGAAGGAGATACAGTAACAGCCGTGTCTGATTGAAGGAGATACAGTAACAGCCGTGTCTGATTGAAGGAGATACAGTAACAGCCGTGTCTGATTGAAGGAGATACAGTAACAGCCGTGTCTGATTGAAGGAGATACAGTAATAGCCATGTCTGATTGAAGGAGATACAGTAACAGCCGTGTCTGATTGAAGGAGATACAGTAACAGCCGTGTCTGATTGAAGGAGATACAGTAACAGCCGTGTCTGATTGAAGGAGATACAGTAACAGCCGTGTCTGATTGAAGGAGATACAGTAACAGCCGTGTCTGATTGAAGGAGATACAGTAACAGCCGTGTCTGATTGAAGGAGATACAGTAACAGCCGTGTCTGATTGAAGGACATACAGTAACAGCCGTGTCTGATTGAAGGAGATACAGTAACAGCCGTGTCTGATTGAAGGACATACAGTAACAGCCGTGTGTGAGTGAAGGAGATACAGTAACAGCCGTGTGTGAGTGAAGGAGATACAGTAACAGCCGTGTGTGAGTGAAGGAGATACAGTAACAGCTGTGTGTGAGTGAAGGAGATACAGTAATAGCTGTGTGTGACTACAGGAGATATTATAACATCTGTGTTTGAGTGAAGGCGATATAGTAACAGCTGTGTGTGAGTGAAGGAGATACAGTAACTGCCGTGTGTGAGTGAAGGAGATACAGTAACAGCTGTGTGTGAGTGAAGGAGATACAGTAACATCTGTGTTTGAGTGAAGGAGATACAGTAACAGCTGTGTGTAAGTGAAGGAGAACGAACGAACGAACGAACGAACGAACTTTATTTTCGACGGGTAACAAATTGGGCACTCAGGCCCGTCTTACATTCGGCCCTTCCAATCACTCATCTTTCGTTCATCAGTGCATAGTGCATTCACATAGAAAAAAAAAAAACATTGTCAAATGAATGTTGTAAGCATAAACAAAGCATGTTACCAGGAGATATAGTAACAGCCGTGTGTGAGTGAAGGAGATACAGTAACAGCCGTGTCTGACTGAAGGAGATACAGTAACAGCCGTGTCTGATTGAAGGAGATACAGTAACAGCCGTGTCTGATTGAAGGAGATACAGTAACAGCCGTGTCTGATTGAAGGAGATACAGTAACAGCCGTGTCTGATTGAAGGAGATACAGTAACAGCCGTGTCTGATTGAAGGAGATACAGTAACAGCCGTGTCTGATTGAAGGACATACAGTAACAGCCGTGTCTGATTGAAGGAGATACAGTAACAGCCGTGTCTGATTGAAGGACATACAGTAACAGCCGTGTGTGAGTGAAGGAGATACAGTAACAGCCGTGTGTGAGTGAAGGAGATACAGTAACAGCCGTGTGTGAGTGAAGGAGATACAGTAACAGCTGTGTGTGAGTGAAGGAGATACAGTAATAGCTGTGTGTGACTACAGGAGATATTATAACATCTGTGTTTGAGTGAAGGCGACATAGTAACAGCTGTGTGTGAGTGAAGGAGATACAGTAACAGCCGTGTGTGAGTGAAGGAGATACAGTAACAGCTGTGTGTGAGTGAAGGAGATACAGTAACATCTGTGTTTGAGTGAAGGAGATACAGTAACAGCTGTGTGTAAGTGAAGGAGAACGAACGAACGAACGAACGAACGAACTTTATTTTCGACGGGTAACAAATTGGGCACTCAGGCCCGTCTTACATTCGGCCCTTCCAATCACTCATCTTTCGTTCATCAGTGCATAGTGCATTCACATAGAAAAAAACAAACATTGTCAAATGAATGTTGTAAGCATAAACAAAGCATGTTACCAGGAGATATAGTAACAGCTGTGTGTGAGTGAAGGAGATACAGTAACATCTGTGTGTGAATGTAGGAGATATAGTAACAACTGTGTTTTAGTGAAGGAGATGTTATAACATTTGTGTGTGAGTGAAGGAGATATTATAACACTTGTTTGTGAGTGAAGGAGGTATCATAACATCTGTGTGTCAGTGAAGGAGATATTGTAACATCTGTGTGTGAGTGAAGGAGAATAGTAATAGCTGTGTGTGAGTGAAGGAGATAATATAACATCTGTGTGTGAGTGAAGAAAATACAGTAACAGCTGTGTGTGAGTGAAGAAAATGCAGTAACAGTTGTGTGTGAGTGAAGGAGATATAGTGACAGCTGTATGTGAGTGAAGAAAATACAGTAACAGCTGTGTGTGAGTGAAGAAAATGCAGTAACAGTTGTGTGTGAGTGAAGAAAATACAGTAACAGCTGTGTGTGAGTGAAGAAAATACAGTAACAGCTGTGTGTGAGTGAAGAAAATGCAGTAACAGCTGTGTGTGAGTGAAGGAGATACAGTAACATATTCAATGAAGTGACAGGAGTGAAGGGGGTACAGTAACATCTGTCTGGGAGAGAAAGAGTTACAGTAACATCTGTCTGGAAGTGAAGGAGGTACAGTAATATCTGCGTGGGAGTGAAGGAGTTACAGTACAATATCTGTATGGAAGTGATGACGTTACAGTAACATCTGTATGGGAGTGTGAAAGAGTACAGTAACATCTGTATGGGAGTGAAGAGTTTACAATAATATGTGTATGGGAATGAAGAAGTTACAGTAACACGCACATTATCGTCAACTTCCAGTATAATGTGCACTATTCTAATTCTCTGTCGCGTACTGGAGACATACAGTACAATATCTTATGGCAATGGAGGTCACCTGCCGTATAGAGTGCCATACTCTCCAGGGTGAGTACACATCATCAATATAAGTGCCATACTCTATGTACACTACAGGGTGTGTGTACATCATCCACTATATTAGTGCCATGCTCTGTGTACACGCCAGGGTGAGTACAGTACACATCATCAACAGTATTAGTGTCTTGTTCTGTGTACACCCAGGAGTGAGTACACATCACTAGAAGGCGGCAGATTCCCTCGCGGGGTGTCACAGTATGGCTGTCACGTGTTGTATGTTTAGCATGTTGTATGTCTAGCACGTTGTATGTCTAGCATGTTGTATGTCTAGCATGTTGTATGTCTAGCATGTTGTGTGTCTAGCATGTTGTGTGTCTAGCATGTTGTATGTGTAGCATGTTGTATGTCTAGCATGTTGTATGTGTAGCATGTTGTGTGTCTAGCATGTTGTATGTGTAGCATGTTGTGTGTCTAGCATGTTGTATTCTAGCTAGTTGTGTGTCTCGCATGTTGTATTCTAGCATGTTGTGTGTCTAGCATGTTGTATGTCTAACATGTTGTAGCCTAGTATGTTGTATGTCTGGCATGTTGTATGTCTAGCATGTTGCGTGTCTAACATGTTGTATGTCTAGCATGTTGTATGTCTAGCATGTTGTATGTCTAGCATGTTGTGTGTCTAGCATGTTGTGTGTCTAGCATGTTGTATGTGTAGCATGTTGTATGTCTAGCATGTTGTATGTCTAGCATGTTGTTTGTCTAGCATGTTGTATGTGTAGCATGTTGTGTGTCTAGCATGTTGTATTCTAGCTAGTTGTGTGTCTAGCATGTTGTATTCTAGCATGTTGTGTGTCTGGCATGTTGTATGTCTAGCATGTTGTATGTCTAGCATGTTGTATGTCTAGCATGTTGTATGTCTAGCATGTTGTATGTCTGGCATGTTGTATGTCTAGCATGTTGAATGTCTAACACGTTGTATGTCTAGCATGATGTATAACTAACATGTTGCATATCTAGAATGTTGTATATCTAACATGTTGTATGTCTAGCATGTTGTATGTCTGGCATGTTGTATGTCTGGCATGTTGTATGTCTAACATGTTGTATGTCTAACATGTTGTATGTCTTGCATGTTGTATGTCTGCCATGTTGTATGTCTGGCATGTTGTATGTCTGGCATGTTGTATGTCTGGCATGTTGTATGTCTGGCATGTTGTATGTCTAGCATGTTGTATGTTTGGCATGCTGTAGGTCTAGCATGTTGCATGTCTGACATGTTGCATGTCTGGCATGTTGCATGTCTGGCATGTTGCATGTCTGGCATTTTGTATATCTGGCATGTTGTATGTCTAACATGTTGTATGTCTAGCATGTTGTATGTCTAACATGTTGTGTGTCTAGCATGTTATATGCCTGGCATGTTGTATGTCTAGCATGTTGTATGTCAGACATGCTGTATGTCTGACATGTTGTATGCCTGACATGTTGTATGTCTGGCATGTTGTATGTGTAACATGTTGTATGTCTAGCATGTTGTATGTGTAACATGTTGTATGTCTGGCATGTTGTATGTGTAACATGTTGTATGTCTAACATGTTGTATGTCTAACATGTTGTATGTCTAGCATGTTGTATGTCTAGCATGTTGTATGTCTAGCATGTTGTATATCTGGCATGTTGTATGTCTAGCATGTTGTATGTATAGCATGTTCTCTAATCTTATCGTCTATCCTCTACCTCTGAGAGTGTCAATCATCTCATGTGATTGTATTCCTCACGCTACCTCGGGTACATCATGTGTACCCAAGGAGTGATATCTCCAGGCCAGGGATGAACACGCAGCACATCGTCAGGTCGTCTCACTTACGGGTGTGACGTCGCCCTGGCCACCAGTACGGAATGTCGACATACTGACCAAGATAACACGATATCTTCGAAACTTTCACCTGCCCTTCTTACCTGACAAAGAATCCGACACTTAAAACCTCCGAGGTAACACTGGACACACGTCACACAGTAGAGCACCGCTAGTACAGTTTGAGATGGGCGGTCCTTGCTGCCCCTACAACAGAAATCCAGTTAGAGAAGATCCCACAGCACCACGTATCTCAGACAATAGTCTCGCGGTTCCATGGAAGAGAAACTGGAACAGACATCGGACACAAGGTACCGCACGCTGGTAGACAGGTGGAGATGGCAGGAGGCAGGTATACCTGCGCGTTCACGGGTTCCTGGTGCCAGGTAGCGCAGTCACAAGTGCGCGTGCATTCGAGGAGTTCCTGGCCACAGAGTTGTTTGCCTGCGTACAGGGTTCTAGCGTGCGAGTCGGGGACTGGAGACTTTCACAGAGAACGGACGATTGAACGAACATTATTTTCAAAGTGTTAAGAATTGGGCACGCAGGCCAGTCTGACATTCTGAAATTCTTATCTCTCTACTCTCATACATTATTTCATTCATATATCACTTAGGAAGAAGCCCACCTCCTAGGGCATCTTCCACCGGTCCATTCTAGATCATGTAAACCCACTGATTCCACCTTCCCCGGGTCCAATCCGGCAGATCACAACCCACTGGTCCCACTTCCCAATCTGGCACTTGCACATCCCACAGGTTCCACCCTCCCCAGGTCCAATCTGGCCCTTGTACAGCCCAACAATTCTACCTTCCCCAGGACCACTCTGGCACTTGTACAGCCCAACAATTCTACCTTCCCCAGGACCACTCTGGCACTTGTACAGCCCAACAATTCCACTTTTCCCAGGTCCAATCTGACACTTGTACAGCCCAACAATTCCACTTTTCCCAGGTCCAATCTGACACTTGTACAGCCCACAGGTTCCACTTTCCCAGGTCCAATCTGGCCCTTGTACAGCCCAACAATTCCACCTTCCCAAGGTCCAATCTGGTACTTATACAGACCAACAATTCCACCTACTCAAGGCCCAATCTGGTACTTATACAGACCAACAATTCCACCTTCCCAAGGTCCAATCTGGTACTTATACAGACCAACAATTCCACCTACCCAAGGTCCAATCTGGTACTTATACAGACCAACAATTCCACCTACCCAAGGTCCAATCTGGTACTTATACAGACCAACAATTCCACCTTCCCAAGGTCCAATCTGGTACTTATACAGACCAACAATTCCACCTACCCAAGGTCCAATCTAGTACTTATACAGACCAACAATTCCACCTTCCCAAGGTCCAATCTGGTACTTATACAGACCAACAATTCCACCTACCCAAGGTCCAATCTAGTACTTAAACAGACCAACAATTCCACCTTCCCAAGGTCCAATCTGGTACTTATGCAGACCAACAATTCCACCTACCCAAGGTCCAATCTGGTACTTATACAGACCAACAATTCCACCTTCCCAAGGTCCAATCTGGTACTTATACAGACCAACAATTCCACCTACCCAAGGTCCAATCTGGTACTTATACAGACCAACAATTCCACCTTCCCAAGGTCCAATCTGGTACTTATACAGACCAACAATTCCACCTACCCAAGGTCCAATCTGGTACTTATACAGACCAACAATTCCACCTACCCATGGTCCAATCTGGTACTTATACAGACCAACAGTTCCACCTACCCAAGGTCCAATCTGGTACTTATACAGACCAACAATTCCACCTACCCAAGGTCCAATCTGGTACTTATACAGACCAACAATTCCACCTACCCAAGGTCCAATCTGGTACTTATACAGACCAACAATTCCACCTACCCAAGGTCCAATCTGGTACTTATACAGACCAACAATTCCACCTACCCAAGGTCCAATCTGGTACTTATACAGACCAACAATTCCACCTACCCAAGGTCCAATCTGGTACTTATACAGACCAACAATTCCACCTACCCAAGGTCCAATCTGGTACTTATACAGACCAACAATTCCACCTACCCAAGGTCCAATCTGGTACTTATACAGACCAACAATTCCACCTACCCAAGGTCCAATCTGGTACTTATACAGACCAACAATTCCACCTACCCAAGGTCCAATCTGGTACTTATACAGACCAACAATTCCACCTTCCCAAGGTCCAATCTGGTACTTATACAGACCAACAATTCCACCTACCCAAGGTCCAATCTGGTACTTATACAGACCAACAATTCCACCTACCCAAGGTCCAATCTGGTACTTATACAGACCAACAATTCCACCTACCCAAGGTCCAATCTGGTACTTATACAGACCAACAATTCCACCCACCCAAGGTCCAATCTGGTACTTATACAGACCAACAATTCCACCTACCCAAAGTCCAATCTGGTACTTATACAGACCAACAATTCCACCTACCCAAGATCCAATCTGGTACTTATACAGACCAACAATTCCACCTTCCCAAGGTCCAATCTGGTACTTATACAGACCAACAATTCCACCTACCCAAGGTCCAATCTGGTACTTATACAGACCAACAATTCCACCTACCCAAGGTCCAATCTGGTACTTATACAGACCAACAATTCCACCTACCCAAGGTCCAATCTGGTACTTATACAGACCAACAATTCCACCTACCCAAGGTCCAATCTGGTACTTATACAGACCAACAATTCCACCTTCCCAAGATCAAGCGTGTCACATGTACAGCCCACCGGCCCCATTCACCATTGATGTTTTGTTGTTGACCTTTGCACAAACACCGAAGTGATATGTGGTGTGCTGGGACCATCATATTTTGAAGGCGTGAATCAGCATCAGCTCCATCATCATCATCATCATCATCATCATCATCATCATCATCATCATCATCATCATCATCACCATCATCAACAACATCATCATCATATTCTTCTCCTCCTCCTCCTCCTCCTCCTCCTCCTCCTCCTCCTCCTCCTCTTCCTCCTCCTCCTCCTCCTCCTTCTTCTTCTTCTTCTTCTTCTTCTTCTTCTTCTTCTTCTTCTTCTTCCTCTTCTTCTTCTTCTTCTTCTTCTTCTTCTTCTTCTTCTTCTTCTTCTTCTTCTTCTTCTTCTTCTTCTTCTTCTTCTTCTTCTTCTTCTTCTTCTTCTTCTTCTTTTTCTTCTTCTTCTTCTTCTTCTTCTTCTTCTTCTTCTTCTTCTTCTTCTTCTTCTTCTTCTTCTTCTTCTTCTTCTTCTTCTTCTTCTTCCTCTTCTTCTTCTTCTTCTTCTTCTTCTTCTTCTTCTTCTTCTTCTTCTTCTTCTTCTTCTTCTTCTTCTTCTTCTTCTTCTTCTTCTTCTTCTTCTTCTTCTTCTTCTTCTTCTTCTTCTTCTTCTTCTTCTTCTTCTTCTTCTTCTTCTTCTTCCAGTTTTGCTGTCAATCGTCGTGGGGGAGAAATAGTTGATGTTCCAGCGCTCGATTGGGTGGTACTGGATAGCATCGTTCCGTGTGATTGTACAATGTCTTTGGTATCGTCAATCCATGTTCGTCTGGGGCGTCCCTTTGCTCTCGTATCAGATCTTCTTTGTTGTAGCGCAAATGCTGGTAGTTGATGGTGTATAGTGTTGTATTCTAACGAGATAGTGAAACCATTGGATCTTGTACCATTTAATAAATGTAATACAGGCTGTTGATCCCACTGTCTGTCTGATACAATGCATTCTGTCTGTCTGATAACATCTTTTTTGTCTGTCTGATAACATCGACTGTCTGTCTGATAACATCTTTTCTGTCTGTCTGATAACATCTTTTCTGTCTGTCTGATAACATCGACTGTCTGTCTGATAACATTGTCTCTGGATGTCTGATAACATCTTCTCTGTCTGTCTTGATTGATTGAGTGATTTAGGAACCGACATCACAGCATTCGGGGCATTACCATGAGCGCTACGTCCCCATCCTCAGCAGCCATCTAAAAGTTCCAACACTAATCATCTGTCTGATAACATTGTCTCTGTCTGTCTGATAACATTGTCTGTCTGTCTGATAACATTGTCTCTGTCTGTCTGATAACATTGTCTGTCTGTCTGATAACATTGTCTCTGTCTGTCTGATAACATTGTCTGTCTGTCTGATAACATTGTCTCTGTCTGTCTGATAACATTGTCTGTCTGTCTGATAACATTGTCTCTGTCTGTCTGATAACATTGTCTGTCTGTCTGATAACATTGTCTCTGTCTGTCTGATAACATTGTCTGTCTGTCTGATAACATTGTCTCTGTCTGTCTGATAACATTGTCTGTCTGTCTGATAACATTGTCTCTGTCTGTCTGATAACATTGTCTCTGTCTGTCTGATAACATTGTCTCTGTCTGTCTGATAACATTGTCTCTGTCTGTCTGATAACATTGTCTCTGTCTGTCTGATAACATCGTCTGTCTGTCTGATAACATTGTCTCTGTCTGTCTGATAACATCGTCTGTCTGTCTGATAACATTGTCGCTGCCTGTCTCATAAAATCGTTTCTGACTCGGTCTCGGATATTTGTGATCTCTCCACAGATGTCGTTTCTTGATGTCCTGGATCAAATCTGCTGTCAATGTTCCTCCACGCCACTGTTTCAGCCAATCCAGCATCATTCCTCCATGCCACCGTCTCAACCCATACAGCATCATTCCTCCATGCCACCGTCTCAATCCACCCAGCATCATTTCTCCATGCCACCGTCTCAATCCACCCAGCATCATTTCTCTTGGTCTGCCTCTGACTCTCTTCCTCTTGATCTTTCAAGTTGTCACGATGTTCTCCAATGTCTCTCTTCTCATCACACGACCACAGAAAGCTATTGGTCTCTCTCTCATTGTTGTATATGATATTCTGGCCTCATTAGCCTCTTTCAGGCAATCGTTGTTAGTTACTCTGGCAGTCCAAGGAATTCGCAACAATTGTCTCAGGAACCACATCTCTGTTGCTTCCAAGTTCTGCTTAATTTGTTCATTTACATTCCATGATTGAAAAGCACAACAGGTTCTATAGAACATTTCCCCGGAATACACGGATACATTTGTGGCCAATCTTTCCTTCTCTTAGCGGACACCGAGTACAAGCATTGAACTCTCGTCCAGCTGGACATTTATCAGGGAAGTACAGCTTCCCATTTTAGGTTCGTTCGATGAAAATGTACGACTGTTTGTATATGCTTTAATACTGTTAGTCATACTGTGTGCTTTTGTGCTTGACTACCCACGCCTATCGACAAGGCTCATAATGGCGATGATATTCATAAGTAGCCACGGCCCAAAATTAATAATAACACTCAGATCGAACACACTTGTTGCTATAGCAACTGTATACGATTTATGTACATCACTGTTTGATAACTGCAACTACCATTTGTATCATCATAGTTGCGTCCCTTGACACAAACCACCGAGAGTTAGCATTTCTACAGACTTAAATATTGAGCACAACCCACTACTGGCAACGCTGATCGTATTCTGGTATGAACCTAAGGCTCATCCACGTCAATGTTGCCAGTAGTAGGTTGTGCTCAATATTTAAATCTCAAATCCCGAAACAACAAAATAAATCAGTTTCTACAGACGCCAGCGTGTATATGGTAAACACTCATAATTGTGCATCATTACAGAGCCACAGTTATTCAAAGTATACCGCACTAAGTTTTTTAATTATCATTCTGTGAACTTGAGAATCTATACGTCAGATGACATTACAATTAGTGTTTAATTTTCTTTTCTTTTCGATAAAACACACATCAAGACTTCATGGCCATGTAATTCCATATGCCAATATTTGCACAATCTATCATTGAAATAATTGTGTGCACAGTATACTTATTGTATGTGTTTCTGCTTATCATTATGTCGTTATTTTCTGTTATTTAATATTTTTAACCTGTGACATCTGGATTAGTCTAATCACTAGAGGTGATAAATCTGGTTATATCAATAGCTGCACAAGATGTGGTTAGGTCCGTGTCGCGTGCCATCAATATCAATACTCAACTCATCGCAAGTGACGTTTCCGTTCATGCTGTCATTATTCCCCACAGTAGTCACGGAGCGGAGAAAACAAAGGAAAGAAAGGCAATACTGTGACAATGTGTCACAGATTTCCCGGTGAATGAGAGCGGCGTGTCTGGCAGGCACATTTGTAATTGTATGAGTGTGGATAATTCCCGGCATCACAATATCTATAAACACCGGGAGTCCTTGTGATAAACTTATATTCATTTCAAATGAGGCGAAATTTAACCAATAATTTCCGCTTAGGATTGTCTGGAAAATAATCACAGTTGAGCACCACTGTATGACAGCAAAATAGATAAATGAATTTAAACTGCCAGGGACAGTGTACATTCTAGAAGCCATGAACTCATTTAAACCACCGGATGTTGTAGTGAGCTTGTGCATGTTGTTACCTAGCAACATGATGCCAAGGCAACGATAACATTATCACAGACCATAGCCGCAACCACAAACACTATGGTATACACAAACCACTACATAAACACTGACACCAGCATCAACAACCATATCGGCAACAACATCAACAACAACAAATATATTAGTACATTCAACATTCGGGAATTTTCTGGCGCCAGTAAGTACGCGGCGGATGCCGACCACGTGACCGACATTGTCCACTGGACTTTCGTGTTCGTTGTGACGCCATCAATTTCCATTCTAGGAGTCATCGGCAACTCGTTCAGCCTGATCGTCTTGGCTAAACATGGCTTCAGCAAAAGCTCCAACATCTTGCTGTTCACTTTGGCCATTTCAGACATTCTCTTCATGCTCGGCGTGAACGGGCCCCCAAAACCTATGTATGAGTGGGGCGCGGGGGGCTTTCAGTACCCAGAATCCCACGCACGGGTATTGTATTACTTATATCACATATTTGACAGTCTCAACTGGGGCAGTGGGCCAGCATCGTTATGCATCCCCCCTTTAATAACCATTGAAAGACTTATAGCGGTCTTTCTGCCACTGAAGTTTCCGTTCATTGTGACTCGACGGCGGACAATAATCGCCGTCCTCATACCCAACCTCATCTTCTACGGAATTCAGATCTACGTTCGCACCTGGTTCCAGTTTGCCTACATCTTTGACACTTCCCGGAATGCGTCCGTTGGTTTCGCCATACGAACAGACGTGTATTGGTCACAAAGGCATGTGTCTAGGGCCCTTGAGATGGTGGTCAATTCTCTGATAGGACTGGTCATTTTTGTGGCCTGCGGCTGTGTGGCGATTGGCATTAAGGTTAAGATAGCTGCGATGAAGAGGCTGAAGATGACAAACAGGGTTCGAGGACACAAAGGAGACAAGAGTGACCACGCTACGTCCCGCACCACCAAGATGTTGTTATGTCTGTGTGTATTCTACACAATTGTCTGTTCCCCCATCGGTCTGTCCACCATCATGCCTGACCTCATGGTATTTCCGGTGTTCATAGAAGCGCCAAACTTCCGGTCAGTCGGAGTGTTCGTGTACCACATCTACAAGTTCCTGTTCGCTGTCAACGGGTCGGTCAACTTCATCATCTATGTGGCTATGTACAAGAAATTCAGAGATACATTTCTAGGCTTGTTTCGCAAAAGTAACATTCAACCTGTTTCAAAGACAGCAACATTAGACCTACGAGGGTAAGTTAATAAGTAAGTCACAAATGGCTGTAGAAAAATAACTACACATGATAACAACTTGAAACCAGTTTATTTTTATACACACATTGTCCCTTTATTTCTCAACATAATTTCCACCAACATTAATGCACTTATCCCATCGTTTTATCAGTCCTTCCAAACCGGCTGCATAGAATTTGGCCGATTTGGGAGAACTGATAAAACGATGGGATAAGTGCATCAATGTTGGTGGAAATTATGTTGAGAAATAAAGCGACAATCTATATCTATAAAACAGAGTGTATGTGGCTTTGTGTGTTTGTGGTCAGCTAGCTATGTATTGGATGCGTTCGATAACGGTACATCCGATTGAGATGAAATTTTCTACACGTCTTCCTTTCATTCCTGTGCAACCGACTATAATAATTTCTTAGTGTAAAATCTTCTACTTATTTAATAACATTTACTTTTCCATTTTTCATTATATAATTTCTATATAGCAGGGGGACTTCACTCTAGAAAAGTTATTTCAAGGGGCATAACTTTTAATAACATTTCTATATACTTTATAGTCATATTGTTGGACTTACTTGCACTATTGTTAAACTCTTTGTCTATAGTTATTTTTAGGCATATAAGTTATAATAAATAATGATATAATCTTTAAGGCATTTTCAAAGTTTTCATAAAAATAATGCATAATGCATAACATTGTAACCCATCTTTTTCTGCTTAAAGAACATATCAACTGTCATGTCGGTGATTAAAAACAGTTTTCATTAAAAATAATGAATGGTGTGTGGAAGGACATTCTTTTAAGTTACTGTGCGCCAGGAGCTGGGCGAAACCACGCCGGGTCAGATAGATAGACAGACAGACAGATAGTCGGGAACGGAAGCTTATTTGACTACTTATATGAATTAAATGACATGCTCCCCACCAGGGACTGGGTGAAGCCGGGCCGGGTCAGACAGACAGACAGATAGACAGACAGACAGTCGGGAACGGGAGAGCTTATATGACTACGTATATGAATTAAATGAGATGCTCCCCACCAGGGACTGGGTGAAGCCGGGCCGGGACAGACAGACAGATAGACAGACAGACAGATAGTCGGGAACGGGATAGCTTATATGACTACTTATATGAATTAAATGAGATGCTCCGCACCAGGGACTGGGTGAAGCCGGGCCGGGTCAGCCAGACAGACAGACAGACAAACAAGCAGACAGACAGACTGATAGATAGATAGATCCCCTCCAGGGCCTGGGCGAAGCCGGGCCGGGTCAGCTAGTGTATGTATAAAAATAAACTGGTCTCAAGTTATCGTATTTAGTTATTTTTCTACAGCCATTTGTGACTTACTTATTAACGTACCCTCGTATATCAGAGAGCGTAACATTAAAACTGTTTTACATACAGTAATAATTGACCTGTTTCACAGACAGTAACATCTGACATGTTTCACAGACAGTAACATTAGACCTGTTTCACAGACAGTGACATTTGACATGTTTCACAGACAGTAACGTTAGATCTTTTTCACAGACAGTGACATTTGACCTGTTTCACCGACAGTAAAATTAAACCTATTTCACAGACAGTAACATTTGACCTATTTCACAGACAGTAACGTTAGACCTGTTACACAGACAGTAATATTTGACATGTTTCACAGACAATAACGTTAAACCTATTTCACAGACAGTAACATTTGACCTATTTCACAGACTGTAACATTTGACTTATTTCATAGACAGTAAGATGTAACCTCTTTCACAGACATTACCATTACACATGTGTCTAAGGAAATAATAATACACCTGTTTTGAAGGAAATAACACCAGACACGTTTATGAGGAAATAACATTTCAGCTGTTTCGTTGAAAGTAACAGACCTTGTTGTCTGTATGTTATAGAGAGCACCATTGGACACTGCTTCTGAGACAATACAATTACCCCCTCTCCCCCCCATCCCCTTTTTTAGCGTGGGGGGACAGGGGGGGGGGGGGTCAGGACCATCGAACGATGGAATGGATAAGAGCTCTTGTTCGTAAACATTTGGTGTGATTCCGAGGTAGTGAGTTCAACCACCACACCTGTCAGTTGGACTAAAATGTTGTCTTCTAGTCTTTGACTTGGGGACGTTGTCAGCGTCTCAGAATTAGAGGTAACCTTCATTCGTCATTCTAACCACTACAGTGAGTTTTTCTACATGCACTCAATAATATATTCAGCAGTCGCATGTAGGTACATAATATTTATTTATGCAAAAACGAAAGTATCAACAACGTGCACACATGGTTACTAATTTATCACAATATATTATGTACATCAATGGCAAATTAACACTCAGCCATTCGTGCGCTCACAACACAATTCATCCTCATTCCCCGCACTTAACACTCGCTATCTTAGCTCAGCAAGGCTAGCTTCACACTGGCAATTAATACACTCGCGCGCTCAATCGCACACATCTTTCCTCTAATGCGTCCCAGTCCAGTCTGCCCCCTTCTGGTGTTCGGCCTGATAGTCACGTGGTGCTTGACCGCGTGTCCCCTGTGATAGTCGTGCTGTGTCAGTTGTCTTGCCGTACTACCCGTTCGGTCTGGTTTGTCTCGGGTCCTTCAGTGCAGGGTTGTACTGTCGGTCGAGGGCGTAGTCCCATCTATGTCCCTGTGTCCTGTTTATAACATTGTGTCCTGTTTATAGATGGGTCTTGTTGTCCCGTCTATGACATCTCTATTGTCCTATCTATGACATCTCTATTGTCCTGTCTCTGACATCTCTATTGTCCTGTATATGTCTGCACTCCCCAACACGCTGACATTCTCCTTCTCTCCCCCTTTTTGTGTCACTGAAATTTTTATAAGAATCAGTAACACAATGTGTATTATATACCTAATTAGTCTGAACTAATTTGTCAGTTGGTTTGTGGGAATTCGTCAGTCGTAACTGTTAGGTTGGGTACAACTTTAGTTTGTAAGGGTCTGATATTCTGTTGAAACACACACCTACTGGTGTATAATCAGCTTAACACTCTTGGTATGTTGCAAAGAGTCTAATACTCTCACCCATTTTACTACTGGGGACTGTTAAACCTCTCATACACCTAATGTGATGTCCCGAAACAATTATCTCTGTTTAAGGAGACTAATCACGGCTATTAAACCCATGGTCCCCATAAAATGTTAACTGAACATGTTTCTTCAAGGTATGTGTATACTGATTTACCCCTATCTCACTTCCGCTTGTTGGCAGTGATTCTCATGTAATATCTGTTTTTCCCCTCATTAACCAATTATGTCCCTTGTATAAGTGTGATCCCCCTTCAAAGGATCCTAGTGTCTGCACGTTATGTGTTAATATAGTGTTAGTGTAAGTGATTTCTTTATAATATTGTGTTTGTAAATTACAAACATGGGTGTGTGTTTATAATCTGTGTAATATTCTTATTCAAGTGTCATCAGATAGGTTTCTGCATCTCACAAATGATTTTATATTTATAATTTCTAAGATGAGTCTCCGAGCTGTGATTCTTGAATATATTCCTATCGGTGTAGTGTCTACATAATGTTTACACATATAAAATATTTACAAATTACATGTGATGCAAGAGACGTATACAAAACATAAGCTGAGGCGTATGTGCATAACATATTGTCAACGTCTCAAGGGGTTAGAAGATGGTCTCAGACAGGCAGCTGGTGCGAGCACAGATGAGGCATAAACGCATAAATATATTAGGCATATTTATTTACAAACCTCTTCATTTAAATATCAAAAAATTACAACAGTATCATATAAAGGAATCCATATCGCTTCAATACTTGCTCTCGCACCAATTATCTCAATATTCCCACACGATCTCCGCGCTCTTATCACAGCTAAGCGCACTCGTATCAAGCTTCGCACACAAACACACGTCTAGTAGCGGTCATATTCATTTGCACTCAAGCCTAAGTGTAATTCTATTCTGTCTCTCCACTCAATCATGCATCCTCTCTCAGTCGTGTCCAAACGACCGTCTGACTTCTCCTCTACCGTCCGGGGGTCACGAGGTACTGGACCCTCGTGCAATCCGGGGGAAGGCGTACTGTCACGACTGTCTCGTACTCGCCTGGTTGGGACTAGGCGTACTGCGTAATTCTGTCCGAGGTGAACCTGTCACTCAAGGGTACAGTCCTGTCTCTACTGTCGTAAGCTTCTAGACTATTCTACCCCCGTACTCACCCCATGTCCCTATGTCTGTCCACTGTCCTCTGTCCTCTGTTATGTCCTGTCAGGACCTTGACATACTCCCCCTCCTCCCTTCCGTTTGGCACTCTTAGTGCACAGTGTTGTATTTGTTTAATTAGTCTGCACTAATTCTGTCAAGGGCCTAAAGGGCAGTAATTAGTCATGTCATGAGATCTATAAGATAAGGGTGGTAATATAGTAGGTGGCAACTGTCTGATATCTCTCGAAGCACTAGCCATCTAATGCTATTCTTGTACTACCAATTTGGGTGGTTGTCAAAGAGTCTCACACTCTCGCTAATCTTAATATATCAGGACTATCCAGACCGAAGTAACAAATGTCTCATATTGTAGACGATCGCCTACAAATGCATCCTTCTCGGACATCCAAAATGATGCCATGGACAATGGGCTCTTTTTACAGAAGCTTATCAAGGAACATTTCCCATGGTCCCATTAGTCTCGCCGTGAAGTCGTGTCATTGTTATGTCTGTGTTGAATGAGAATATTCGATAAATATCTGTAGAGTGGAGTAAAGACATTTACTGATAAAACTGTTAAATTGTCGCTGTCGTGTGGAGTGTAAGTTTATCAATTTTTACTTGGCTAGTCCAAGAACCGACAGTATTTCCCACGTTAATGTTTAATTTTAATTGTCGTAATTAACTGTCTTGGGACTCGCCAAAACGGACTTGAACCCACATAACTAGCCTGTCAACGTCTCAAGGGGTTTACATACCCTCATTTAATACATTCGTACTGGCTTGTATTCACTTTTCACTCGTTCATTCACACTGCATGTATCTTTTAACAATGTTTATCTTGTTAAGATCTTCAAACTATTAAGTTAAGGTGAAAAAAGTTGCAAAATTTGTAATTTAAATGTTTTAAGCAAATTAATGTCTCAATGCATACGAAAATCTTGAGGTGAAAACGATTATTAGCTTACATTTTACATGTTTGAATCAAATGAAAGTCTTAATACACCAAAAAATGCAATTGAACAACAACAACAACAACAAAAATGCTTATGCTTCAAGCTTTACTTGCTTTCATATCTCTTCATTATTCCTATATATACATTGGGTTTAGTTAATTGTAGTATTCATGTTATGAATAAGAACACTGATCTAATAGTTCTGATTTGTTATGTTATGATTTGGAAAAAATTTACCAATAATCAAGATATGATTACCACACTTTGTTTTGTTTTTCTCTATTTAAAGAAAAAATATGTCTGCCTATGAAACTTCATTAAAATTAGTAATATATAACTAAAATAACTAATACTAGGTTGATCTAGATGACTGGTGGTGTTGTTGACTAGTAGATCTCCTTGACTGGTAGGTCCGATGGTCTTGTAAGCAGGTCAGCAATAATGTTACCTGATCCCTTATTATGTCTGATGGAAAATGAGTAGTCTTGTAACAACAGTGCCCATCGATATATTCTATTGTTTTTGGGCTGTCCTTGTTGTATCACAAGCAATTGAGAATTATCTGCCTCGATGAGGACGTGTGTTCCGGCAAGGTATTTCGTCAGTCTATTGACGTAGTATATAATCGCCAGGCATTCCAGCTGAGATACGCCATAGCGGGATTCGGCTGGGGTGAGTTTTATACTCACAGAACTTATTGGATTATTTATACCGTTGTAGGTCTGACGTAAGACTCTCGAGATGAAGGTGGCACTGGCATCTGTCCTTAGGATATCAGGAATGTTCTTGTTAGGCAAGCGAAGGATGGGTACATTGGAAAATAATGTTTAATTTGTGATATTGCATTTATTAAAGTAGCACTCTTTACATCAATTTTTGTTTTTGATTTTACAAGAACTGGGAAAAAAACACGTGTCAACTTTGTCAATATGGTGAGTCCAAATAATTTGACTCTATCAAAAACTTGTTTTCAACTTTGTGTCTGGGTTAACTTTTTGGAACGTATACCTGGCTGACGCTGTACTAAGTCAGCATCATGTTTAACCCAGTGAAATGGCATGGAAACTTCGGTTTTAAATAGAACATCAAATTGAAATGATGGTGAATGATTTCTTAATAATGATGTTATCACCAGAATTAATTGGTTTATAAGTAGCCATATGGTTGCCGTTGACTAAAGTTGATATGTGTACAGTGCTATCACTAATGTCATTAGTAACATCAATAAAGAAACTGATATGGAGATGGTAGCATTATATACTGGTAAGTTCCTGTCTTTACATCTGTCTTTTCTATTATGTCCCTTGGATAAAATGTTATTGTCTTGTGTGTTTACGTCTGTGTTTTTCAGACAGTGTTGTCTGTCTGTACAGGACTGTAGGACATTTGCTTTCCCTTCTAAGTGTGGTGTTTGAGTTGTTTTGTTTGCATATTGTCTGTCTGTGTTGTTCTTTTCCTCTGAAGTTGCATTACTGGTAGTGCAAGCTTTTGTAGGTTTAGCAATCTCTGCATTAACAGTTCTATTTGGCAAATCAATAAGATCCACTTGGGATGAATTTACGTCATGTACCTTTTAAGTTGTTCTGTCATCTTGTGACTTGTAGTGTCCCTTGGGTTTATTGGCAGAAGTTGCTGTTCTTGATCATTTAACTTTTGATTTGTTGCAGTTAGTTTTGTCAATGCAATATATTTTTGATGCCTTTTCTCCTAGGCATTAATTTCTTTTTGGGTAAAGTTTTTAATGTCTGGTAAACATTCTAAAATCAAATCTGTACATGGATTCTCTAATACTGCACAGGTAAATGTCCCTGATAGAAATGGTGTACAAATATGTGCAATTGCTATTGGATATTTTCCCACATTGCCAGAAAATGTTCGACAATTTACAAACTCGCCTGTACAATGTTCTGTATTTACAAAGTCTTTTCTAAGGCGAATTAAAGTGCTGCCGGAATCGATAAGTACCTGGCAGGGTTTGTTGTTTACTAACCCATTGTGGAAGTTTAGTTTTCCTCTAGAGGAACTAACAGCATTGGCATTTTCACATAGGTATGGGATTGCATGCCCACATTTTAACACGCCATCCTCATGAAATTTTTCACATGTCTGACACTTATCATAATTAAATATGTCAATCGCTGCAAGAGCATTGTCTTCTACTTCTGCAACCTCTCCGCATTAACTTTCACTTTCTAATGAGGTGTCAATTAGTGCTACATTTGCACTTCTCAACATTCGGCGACATTCACATCTTGATGAATAGTGTCCCAGACATTTACAAAAAAAAAAAAAAAAAATTTTTACCGCTCTCTTATAATGGTTTCTTTTGGCCTGTTATTTATTGACCATCATTTCTAAGTGAGCTGGATACCTAGGATTCTGCACGCACATCTGAAACTGATGATGTGACAGTTTGCAGTATGGACATTGTGGTAAGTTTTCTTTCGTTTACTTTTATACGTGAAAGGTTTTCATGGTTTGACATTTGCTGAAGCTACTATGCCATTCTCATTGGTGTTTACTGAAAAAATGTCCATGTTTGATGTGAAGTACGCAGATCTCTTACGTTCTAACTGTTCAATAGATTCACAATCGGATTGTTGCAAACATTTAGCAAATGGGGTTGGAATAGATGATATAATATTATCCATTATCATTAAATCTCTCAATTTCTCAAAACATTTGTTCACTTTCGCAGCATTTATCCATTTATTAAAAATATCCTGCATTTGTGATACATAGTCAATGAATGTTTGCTTAGCTTTAGGCTTTAATTTAGAAAATTGGACTTGATAACCAGGGGCATCTAGCAAGAAATGTTGCATGATTCTTTGATGGATGTAATCATAGTCTTTTCTAAGTTCTTGTTGTATCGACTCAATGACTTTTAAAGGCTCTAAGGCAAGATTGCGCATAGAGATCATCGCCAATTGTTCTTTTGGGACCTCGTGGTATTGCATAAGGGTCTCAAAATTCTCAGACCAGGCTGAGACAGAATCTCCTGCACAGAATGGTTTTACAATACCTTTATATGTAGAAAATTTGTGTTCTTCTTCTGTACTCTTTAGTTTATTGGTTGCAATATGTACCTGTGACTCAACGTCTAGTTCTTTCATCTTTATCTGTGTTTCAGACTCTAACTTCTTCCCCTCTATTTCTAATGCCTTATTCTTAGCCTCAATTTCTAATTGCTTCTCTTTCAATTTACTTTCTTCTGCGATTTGTAGTTCTTTCAATTCGGTAGTTGCCTCTAATTCTTCCTTCTTTTGTTGACGTTCTAGTAATCTTTCCTCTCTTTGTCTATCATATTATTCTTTAAATTTCTTTTCTGCCAATTCTGCTAATTTATCACCTCTATACCCTAGTTCTTTCCCATCTGCAATGCACTCTTTTAATGTTGACATTTTCACATTATTTTCTTATAACAATTTCAATGGACACTGATTTATTTTACTTGATTACCTTCAATGAATAAGTGGTAATTATGTACAATGTTATACACAGCAGAAAAAATAGAGTGCTGTTTTAATTTGCTATATATATATATATATATATATATATATATATATATATATATATATATATATATATATATATATATATATATATATATATATAAGTACTTATCTGGGACTTGTGGGATCTTCCTCCAATGCCACGACTTGTTCAACTTCTGTTGGGAGAAATACACATTTCAGCAGTATGACATCTATTTAAGGGTGCACATATTTCCTGTGGTTGGAATAACAAAAATTAGTATCGTGCAAAAATGCGTCTGTCCAATGTCAAAATTTAGAGAAAAGATTTATGTTATATTATTCTTAAATGCAATTATATACAATTTCCGTAGGTCGTATCGTTATCCGTTTAGTTTCTCTAATTGTCGCTACTAGCGTCGTGGGTTTAAATCTGTAAGATTGTTACTTCTGACACCAAAATACTAGCGTTGTGGGTTTAAATCTGTAAGAATTTTACTTCTGACACCAAAATACTAGCGTCGTGGGTTTAAATCTGTAAGAATTTTATTTCTGACACCAAACTACTAGCGTCGTGGGTTTAAATCTGTAAGATATTTACTTGTGACACCAAAATAAATTCGCCTGTCAGCTTCTCAGAATTAGAGGTAACCTTCATTCGTCATTCTAACCGCTACAGTGAGTTTTTCTACGTGCACTCAATAATATATTCAGCAGTCGCATGTAGGTACATAATAATTATTTATGCAAAAACGAAATTATCAACAACGTGCACACATGGTTACTAATTTATCACAATATATTATGTACATCAATGGCAAATTAACACTCAGTCATTCGTGCGCTCAAAACACAATCCATCCTCATTCCTCACACTTAACACTCGCTATCTTAGCTCAGCAAGGCTAGCTTCACACTGGCAATTAATACACTCGCTCGCTCAATTGCACACATCTTTCCTCTAACGCGTCCCTGTCCAGTCTGCCCTCTTCTGGTGTTCGGCCTGATAGTCACGTGGTGCTTGACCGCGTGTCCCCTTTGATAGTCGTGCTGTGTCAGTTGTCTTGTCGTACTACCTGTTCGGTCTGGTTTGTCTCGGGTCCTTCAGTGCAGGGTTGTACTGTCGTCGAGGACGTAGTCCCGTCTATGTCCCTGTGTCCTGTTTATATCCTTGTGTCCTGTTTATAGATGAGTCTTTGGTGTCCCGTCTATGTCCTGTCTATGACATCTCTATTGTCCTGTCTATAACATCTCTATTATCCTGTCTATGACATATCTATCGTTCTGTCTCTGACATCTCTATTGTCCTGTATATGTCCTGTCTGCACTCCCCAACAGGCTGACAGACGTAAATTAAATTTTGACTGTCTATGTCTAATTTCTCTAATCAATTTGCGATTTTCATTTGTCTCCTGTAATACTTGGTCATTTCGGTTTTTCTGTCTGTCCATTTTATTCTTTGCATTTTCCTCAGAAACCACATTTCTGCAGCCATCAGATGTTTTTTCAGCTTGACTGCATATTGTCCAAGTTACACATCCATATAAAATAACAGGCTCTATGTATCCCCTCAACACTCTTTTTTCTCGTTTCAAATGACATCTTTTTATTGGTCAGAATGTTTTTCATCTTGCTAAATGCTAATTTCGCCATGGGGATTCTTGTTCCAATATCTTCAAGGCATTTCCCATCAGATGTTATGACTGTTCCAAGATAATTGTACCGATTTACTTGTTGAAGAATATTCCCATTTACTTGTATATTACATTGTGGTACTTCGTTCTTCCTAGTGACGACCATAATCTGTGTCTATTTACAATTTAATTCTAACCCCAGTTGCTCATTGTGTACAACAACCGCATCTACTAATTGTTGCAGATCCTGCGCATTGTCTGCAATCAATACTGTATCATCTGCATGTCTAATGTTATTGATGTTTTGTCCTAAAATGTTGATTCCATTTATATCTTCTACATTTCTGAAAATATTTTCACTGTATAGGGGGAAAAAATCTGGAGACATTACACATCCCTGCCGAACACCTCTCTTAATATGTTGATATTGTCCCACTTCATTATCAATCCTTATGGCAGCTTGTTGTTTCCAATATATGTTTTTTATAAGTCTAATGTCTTTCCCATCAATTTGTAGATCTGCATCATATCTACCATGTTGACATGTCTAACTCTATCAAAAGCGTTTGTTTAGTCAATAAAGCAAAGATGTATATCTTTGTTTACTTCTATAGCACGTTCAATAACTGTTTGCAGCATATACACAGCATTTACTGTACCCTTTCCATCTATAAACCCGCATTGTTCTTCCCCTATTTCAGGTTCTATTATCTTCATCACTCTTTGCATGATAATTCGTAGCAAAATCTTTGTGATGTGACTCATTATACTAATTGTTCTATGTTGATCACATTCCAAGGCTCCTGATTTCTTTGGGATTTTAGTAAATACAGGGTTAAATAATACAGAAGGTATATCTCCAGTATCATATAATGTGTTCAGCAGTCTGGTGACTTGATCTAGTCCATATTCTTCTAAAGCTTTTATCATTTCTGTTGTAATGTTATCTACACCGGGGGTCTTTCCAGCTTTCATATGATTAAGTACATTTCGAATCTCCATCTTTAAAATTGCAGAATTTTTCTTCCTTCTGTTGCATTTGGAATTTTTTAAACTCCTGCTTCGCCCACGTTCTTAACTCGAGACCGGTCAAACCAGACTTCTCACCCATATTCATAAAGTCTTGTAGTGTCGACATGTTGTGCTACCTACGCTATAACTTATCTAGCTGAAATAAAATAGCTGAGTGCAAAGGAATCGACAAGATGCAAGTACGTTGACAACAGAGTAGAAGATATATCAAAATATAAATGTTGAAGGAAATATCAACTTCAAAAGCCACAATAATGTATAACAGAATAACACAAGAAAGTTAGCAAACTTAGCGCGACAAATATCGTCCTAACCGTTAGGATATGTAAATACCAGAAAATATATTCCGTATAACGAATATAATGACGCAAGACAAGTAACAGTTACGAGAATACAAGTCACGTGTAACGTAAATACATATCTATTCTCATAAAAGAAAATAACACTGACTAACGTATGTGACCGCTACAACACAACACAAGTACTGACAAATCGTGAGATCGCTATAAAAGAAATTCTTAACGAGCTGACAAGTGTAAGTACAAAACGTATCTCTATGCTATATAATGATTTTACCTAGCACAGAAATAGCCCACCAACCTCCCGCGTCGTCAATGAAACGACGAATCGGACATCGGTGAATTAATATGTATGAACACACCCAACTAGAGAACAATCAACACAACAATCAACAAATGCTGGCTTTAACGTGCTATGTCCAACGTTGAGGTTGAAGTGGGTATCTAATCTTCGTGATACCCGCAGTGACCGACTATGTTCGTTTGCGGATTCTATATTAAAGTTGACTGAGGTGTGACAACTGTCCTGTATGTCCTAAGATCTATCTGTGATGGAGTGTGTAGTATATCCGTGTAGCTTCAGGTGAAGTGGTGTCCAGTGTGAAGTGGTGTCCAGTGTGAAGCACCGTCGTGAAAAATTCCAACATATGAGGCGTCAGCATATATATTTACTAAAATGTAGTCTCAGTAATAAAACGTGTCACCGTGACAACGCGCTTGCTGTTTCAGATGAATTAT
The DNA here is from genome assembly GCA_963921405.1 of Cepaea hortensis. NCBI lineage: Eukaryota > Metazoa > Mollusca > Gastropoda > Stylommatophora > Helicidae > Cepaea > Cepaea hortensis. The sequence goes on along the minus strand of OY992882.1, from coordinate 126,174,773 downwards.
AATAAAAAGCACGGTGTCACTGGCAAGGTGTGGACCTTCCGACGATAAACACTTGGGCTCAGTATGGCGGTGAAATTCGCAAATATCAGGCTCCATGGTTGGAGTTACTTCCTTGAAAACGGCCATCATCACTTCCTGTGTACACACTGGTCAAAGAGGCGTGGGTGAATTCTATGTGAGGAAATATCAGTGTGGATGAGCTTCCTGAATGGATTAAGCGGAGGGAAGCAAGGATGTGGAAGGGACAGTCCAACGTGTGTAATCCATCTCCAGATTTCCTCCAATATCCATGTTCAACGTGTAAATAATATGCGGTTACAAGTATGCGAATCCAGTCATGTATAATTCCCAATTCACGTGTCGTGTAATGTCGAGATGTCCAGTATGAATTCCATGGAAGGATGCGTACGTGTGGAGGTTAAAGTCCATCTTCTGCTCTATGTTAATATGGGTGTCTAATTATTCCAAAATTAATGTCTGAGACGTATGTGTCAATGTCCTGATTGTACAATGTATGTGTGGTGGCAGATACGAAATAAATACTCACGTAAATAAATCCTCAAAGAATAACACAATTGTATTTATGACTTTGGGGTGTGTTGATGTTTTGGTGAGTGAATTTCAATGGTTAATGGCTGACAGTTGCTGACATTCCCGGAAAACGAGTCCTCACGTGCCACACTGCTGCTGACAGGGTGTGTTTCATAATTATATCTGATACTTTCCAATAAAAGGTATTCTCGGCTCGCTCCAATAAATCAAAACAGCAATATAAACAAAAATGACGAGATTGGATTCTTTGACGTTAAGTAAGCAGAACTGCCGTTTAATATATTCAGCAGCAAACAAGGGTTAACGTGTCCAACAATTATCATTGAGCCACTTACTGGGCCTATTGCACCAAGTCCGCAGTAAGTCTTTTTCGCCTCTGATAATAATTAATAAAAGATCACGAACCTGGTTATAATATACTGTTTACATATTAGGCTATACGTCCTCCACTATCGTTCTTTCTATCAATCCGTTACGTTTCTTGCCGCTCTGTAGAATACAGCTATTTCCTCTCGCCGTTGGTTGATTTATTCGTGGCGATATTCTGCATCATGTTGCTAAGTCTCTTCCTTGTCAGTTAGTAATATTCTACCACTGGTTTAATGCCAAGTAACCATCAGTCCAGTTCGATTTAATGACATCCAAGATTGCACTGCCTTCTCGTTTCCATCGCCCCATAAGTCTGCCGTTGTTGGGCTAATTGTTATGTGACGTTTTTTGGTGTTTCCAACGCGTCCCTTAGTTTTTTTTTATCGTATTTGGCGTCGAGGATTTCTCTCTAATTCATATGACGTCATTCTTGTTGCACTGACTATATGGTACGGTCCTTCATTATTAAATCTAATATCATACTGTTCCTCTCTGTTATCCTCATAAAGGTTTTTCACATAATCTGTCCATACATGTATAATCTGCTCTTTTTCTATTATGATTTTACCATCTTTAGTTTTTAGACAGCCTGTTGATGTACTTATTATTTTATTAGTAAGTTCCTGAATTCTTTTGTGCACTAAGTTGGTATTTTGACTGTTGTGTTGTTTTTCAGTTTCTAAGCACTTTTCCTCAAGATATGCTTCTTTTACCTCCTTACATAATACATGTGTTCCTACTTACCTGGGAATCCGGTGATACACGTTCGGATTCCCAGGTAAGTAGGAACACATTGTTTGGAATTTTTATTTTGTCTTCATTTGCTTTCATTTTTTCATCTTTTTGTTCTTCTCATCCTGTCGTCACGCCTCAATATAGTTACCGGAGGGTCTTCTCCGTGGTTATATGTTGTGTTTTGTGTGTGTATTTGTTTGTTGATGAAGACTAGTCGCCGCAACGTCCTGTATGTGTCGTAATTCTGTTATGTAAATCTGCACTAGAAGTGGTACCATGTGTATGGACTACGCCTGAGTTCAAAACGAATGAATGGAAAACACACACACACACACACACTCACTCACTCACTCACTCACACACACACACACACACTCACTCACTCACTCACTCACTCACACACACACACACACTCACTCACACACACACACACACACACACACACACACACACACACACACACACACACACACACACACACACAAACTTGTTTCGGAGAAAGCAACATTTGATCTGTTTATGAGAAAACAACATTATACCTGTTTCGGAGAAAGTAACATTACACTTCTTTTGGAGAAAGTACAATTAGAAATTTTCGGAGAAAGCACAGTCAATCCTGTTTCGTAGAAAGTAACATTAGAATTGTGTCGGAGAAAGTAACAGCTTCTCTTGAAGCCATTGAAATAGTACGCAAATTAAATGGAAAGGGATTAATGGGCACACACAAAGGTAAGGAATAGCGTAGAGCTCAGAGAATACACTAGACTTTCAAATCATCACACTTGTAGGTAGGTCAAGATTCGAACCTGCCGTCTCCAGCTGACAACTTCTCCTTGCCAAAGGAACAAGCGTGCTTCGACGATAGATAGATACTTGAAATATATGTTAGTATCATCCACCTGCACCCACAAATGTTCTACGTGGGCATTATTTGTATCTGAGCATTCTATAGCACTATGGGTCTCATAACTGTCTGTTAACTACCAACAAGTCAATCAACAAACATACAGTTGAGTTGAGTCAAGAACCGACATAAAAGCACTTGAGACATACCCATACGCGCTCTGTCCTCATCTTCAATAACCAGAGAAGAGCCCCAAAACTCCATGGCACCGGCTGCAGTCTTATTAGGTGTTCGCCTGGCCTCTCCTTCCAGAACTGAGGACGGCCATAGGTGTTCGCCTGGCCTCTCCTTCCAGAACTGAGGACGGCCATAGGTGTCCGCCTGGCCTCTCCTTCCAAAACTGAGGACGACCAAATTCTATGCTCACTCCCTGTACCATTCTCCCCAGGTAATCAAAATAAAATAATACAAAGTAATGCAGCTTTACATAACAGAATTACGACACATACAGGACGTTGCGACAACTAGCCTTTATCAGCAAACAAAGTCGCCGCAACGTCATGTATGTGTCGTAATTCTGTTATGTAAAGCTGCATTACTTTGTGTTATTTTATATTGTTTACATTTTCACAGCTTTACCGCAGTTCCATCAAATTTTATTAATATTTCCCCAGGTAATCGTGTGATACAAACTCCTAAGTGGAGCAAGCATGACGAGAGGGGGGGGGGGGGGTCTTCTGATCGTCAGAAGCAGTACTCCTTCCCAGAATGTTTTGGCTCTTTATATTCTGGACACTCTCTTGGGGCGGGCCCGCCGCGGGACATGACTCCGGGTGTCTTTCCCCTGCCGTTTTAACTGCGAACTGACTGCTCCCAAGCCACCCCTACCTCGGGGAGGAGAACCTTGTGCACCCGGTGCTTGTTGCCTACACTCAAATCCTGGCACCTCTGACCGTGGGAAGCCAGCTTCCTCCCTGGCCATTGCCCTTGTTGCCTCCGCTTGCTATGCGCCGGCGCTCGTCTTCGTCGCCATGTTCCTTCTTCGTACCCCTTTCATGGAATTACACTCTGGGAAGCCGACTCTTCTTCTGTGTTCCTCGATTCATCTCTTGGTCTCTGTTTCGAAGTGCAATCCTCGCACGACGATGACTATCACCATGGCATGGAGGTTGAACTTTGGCCGATATTTACCTGACTTGGTGACTACTAACGTGTCGTGATTACTCAACGGAACATTTGGGTAATCAGATGCACTGCCCTCGCTCGGAGGTAAGACTATAGAGTCGACACGATACAGTGCAAGTTCTAGCTCTTAGCTGAGAGATTGGTTCCGATGTTAGTTGCCTTGCATTTACATACAGAAACTTGACCATATTACTGTCGAGACTTTACCACTATGTTCGGGTTGTTCCACAGCCACCCCGGCTGCTTCACCCAATTGTTTCTGTGCCCGTGTTTTTGCTTGTCCCTTGATGACTGTTTTAGCACGTCATACACGGAGTGGGAGACTAGACCTCTTCCGTCTACCTCTACGATGAATAGCCTGACAGTGTACCCTTTCTGCCTCAGACTTACTGTTGTAGTAATCCTTTATTACTTTAGTGTCGTCCCCGGAGTGAGGGGAATCAACATCCACAATTTTTTTTAAACCCAATATTATTGTCCTAGAGAAATCATCAGAATCCGTCTACAAAACTCAGTCAGTTTATGGACACCTCTTTCTCTTTCTCTATCACTGCTGTATCATGCCCCCTCTCATTCTTCCCCAACGCAACATACTCAACAACTCTAGCTTCTAAAAATTAATAACAATTAATTTATTAAAAGAAAAGTGTAATGTATGTGAGAAGCGTATGCGAAGAATGTGTGACGTGTTCTATAATGTGTGTAGAATCGGACTATCAGATCAATCGCCCAGTCAGATCATCCTAGCAAGGTCACACCACAGCACGTTAGGTCAGCACACGACAACCTCACCCAGTGATGTATCTCTCCTGCCAGACACTGACTTTCTTCTGTAGCTTCCTGGTAATCCATGTACAGGATCATACGAAATAGTTACAGTCTATATTATCACTGATCATGGACCGGTTGCACACTGTACATTATACGTTCCTATAGTTCCTAAAATGTACAAATCCCTTGTACTGTGAAATTAGGTATCACTGTTATTGTTAATATACTATATTGTCTCAAGTACAATGTCCCCTGTAATCTTTCACTGGAATCTACCACACCATATGAATGTTACATTTAAAGTTCTAGTTTAGTTACTATTGTTCGTATTATATGTGGTGTATCAACAAACATCACCCATCCTAGGTGAACCTTATCACACAGGAATCGTTATATGGTTTTCCTCATCTGAGCCATATTATGGTGGACCCTCCTGATCATAGGCCCAGCGTAAACATTATTGTCCAGACTTTCTTCTCGGATGTTATTCATTTCCGTAAAAAACAACATTGACTGTTCAACTGGTGTTCTTCCAAATCGGAGTTAAACTTCTTCAAAACGAGTGTAGAGCTTCCTCGTAACTGGCAGGGAACCTTATGCAACACCGCATCACTCCTGGATGGCCTCTACAATTTGCCATAAAGACACATGTTATTTAATCTTTAATTAAATCTAACACTGTAGATGCTCTCCGAATTCCTAACAGCGGTACAGAAACACATCGGCTGAAGTCAACTTTCTTGTCTGCTATAATAGTGTGACATTACAGGTTAGGCACGTGATCGTACAGCACACAAGTCTTCGCGTTGTTAGAAAGATAACTTTATTAGTCGACTCGTTCTATCTCTGCACACATGATGGAGACTCCCTTCTTGATGTTGACATCTCTTCTCGCTAGAACCCAAGTGACCTGTGTGCTTACCTAGATACACTTCTTCATTCGTGCACCCACGTTCACTATGGTTTTCCCCCTAGTCAAGGAATGCGCAGCATTCCTTAACTCTTTACTCTTAACCTAATTCCCTCACTGTTACAATGCCTCCCCTTCTTCAAAGAGAATTTTTCCTTGAAAAAATCTCAACCCCAACTTTTAATTAGTTAACTTTACATCTCCATTCTACAATAACAACAATTCCATATATTTCCTAACTCAATTCTCCTATCTCCTCATAGCCAATTGCTAGCTAGAGACAATAATATCGAAACTCTCTACAAAACTCGTTATAAAGTTCTCTAGAAAACTTTCTACAAAACTCTCCATAAAATTCCCCACAATACAAAAGTCTCCATAAGCGAACCGCTTTTAACTTTAATATGTCCATCTAAATTATGATTGACAAAACTGAAGATATTCCCCTTATCCTTTATTTCCCCCTTATTCACATTCTCACACTCTCAGTATTCTAGGATAGACAGAAAAAAAATATAGCTAGTTTAGATTTGGGTAGGTGCGCACCTGAAATTAATAAAAGTAAGGAAAAAGTAAGAAAGTAAGAAGTAATCACCTTTCTCTTCCCATACATTCTCAAAACTTTATCAAAAAATAAAGTTTCAAAATTTATCTTCAGTTTCCGTCAATAATAATTGTTATTATCAAAAAAAAATATGTTAATCCAAAACTGCTAGCCTTTGTATTATTCAGATCATCAATTTCCCGTTTACCATTCCTTCCACAACAAAAAAACTTCCTAACTATTATTATACTGTTAAGTACAGTCTTCTTCTTCCAGTATGCAGTTATTTAAATGCCAAAACTCAACCTGGCATTTCCCCCCATATTCTCCCATTAAACGCTGTTCAACCCAGCTCCTATTTTAAACCTTGTATATACATTGCATACCCCACATGTAATAACAACATACCCCTCCATTACTACATATAGAGTCACTTCACTAACCACTACTTTAATTCATCTTCTAACTGAACTTCAAAGTAATAATCATTTTAAACACCCTTAAGGTAACTCAATCAATCCAAAACATCGTAAAAATAACTATCTAAGTTAACTTATTTTTCACATTTCATAAAACACAATTGAAGTCCCAACAATTGAGCAAACCATTTCAATCCCCTCATCATTATCCCCACACATTAATCAATGTACACATACATTATAAATTTCAAGACCATTTTCTGAGTACCCAATAATAATTTTCCGCTTTAGAAAAACTCCATCAAGTACCTTTGTAAACACAAAAATATCGTGTCCAACTTCTTCTTCTATCTGCCATCTGCAGAACCTTGTATCCCTCTATTCATCTATCACTTCTCCATTTCTTTAATAACCTCAAATTTTTTTCTATAATTGCAATATCTACATCAATGTCGCTATCCTCTCGAGGAGAGCTATCTTCTGTCTGACCATCTGTCCACCTGACAATATTTCTTCAGAACCATAATTATTATTATTATTCTCTGCATCCCTTTCCTCATTATCCCGCCTTAAGTGTTCTACGTGTGAACGTGCAACATGCCCTGAAATTTGATTCTTAATAGTATACGACACTGGACCTTTACAACTCTCATCGAATCTGAATTACTCCAAGCTCAGTTACACTTATTTGTTATTTCCATATAACCATGGTCTTAATGCCTTCATGAGATTTCTAGTGTGCAACTCTGCTTCAGTCTTTTGTTGTTTTTGTGTTCCACTTTCCAATAGATAAACATCTTTCTTTTTAAAAGTATCATTTGCTCCCATCCTTGGAATTCGTCTCCTGGCTTTTGCTACTTTTCTGCCATATATACTGTTATCTTGTTCCGAAGAGTCACTAACTAAAAATTTGCCTGCTTGTCTACCACTAACTATACCGCACGAGGAAACATCTCGCTTCGAGTCAGGATCGTTCCTATTCATTCCTTTTAAATTTCTGTCTGGTGTACATTCTATACCAAAATCTGTGAGGTCTGAAGATTCTGATTCATAAGATTCCTCGGTTCCACATCCACGATTATACATAAGCAAAGTTTTTTCATTTCTAACTCTAACACTCTTTCTAATTTTCTTTCTGCTGTCTTCTGTCTTGGGTTGTCTAACTTTTGTACCTGTGTCTCTCTTTAATGCAACGGTGTTTCTCTTCGTCACTTTCCAGTCAGTTGGCTTTGATTGAGTTTCTACCAACTCGGTTTGACTTCCCTTCGTTATCTTGTTGTTTGGTTGTATCTGGGTTTTCTTTCCTACTATATCAACTTGTGTCTGTGTGTTCCGTTCTACCACTTCAATCATCTGCGTCTGTGTCTCTCTTTCCTGTCTACCCCTACAAATTGAAAACACCTGTCGATCATCAGCTAAGGTTCTATTAGTCTGATGCTGATTTTCTCCTTTGTTTGACTTTGCGAGTGCATATCTCAATCTTCTGATTTCAAACCATTGATTTCGTAATGTTTTCTGCTCCTCACTATTAGATGGCCAGTTCCATCTTTTCTTATAAAGCGGTTGTTTTCTAAAGCAGGTTGAGCTTTGATGTGGCCTTGGCGTAATGGTATCATACTGGCCATTCGATTGGAAACCTCTACTACGTTGTCTTAATACTGCATCCAACCTTGCTATTGCCCCACTAACTCCAGTCAGTACCTGTGAAAAATCTTGGGGTTGCATCCTAAAATCTGTACTGGAAATTATCAAGCAATATACAAATAATTCAGACAATATTAATTTCAAACTCAGCAACAATACATAATCTGTTAATTACTCTAATATTATCTAATTATCTTAACTAAAGGCCTCCAGTCGAAGATCCTGATGAAGAAATATTCCTGTTTCAATCCTGAATTCTAACAAAAGAATTTAAATGACCTCCTGATTCGGAATTACCTACACCACATAAAAAAGGACTCTAACTAAGCTCGTTGAAATGAGCAGAACGAAGAAGAGCCTCTGGATTTCTTTTCTTAATAATTCAATCGGAGTCGAAATCAGATCTTTCCAATTCCTGACGTTGATTATGCTCGATATCAGGCTCGCAACAAGAATATTTGATTCCCTGCTCGATTACTGTAGATTCCCTTCGATTAAGGTCACCTTCACGCAAGCGACTTCAGCAAAAAAAAACTCACTTTCCAACAGCAATCTGTGATTTTCATATATATATATCAGCGCAAACGTAATCCAGTCAACAACAATTGGACTTAAAGTTGACGCTATTCAGTCTCTTATTTTCATGTGTAATTCTCGGCATGATCAGTTTAAATTTCTTTATCCAAACCCCGAGTTGAGACAAGTTTCATTTATGCCTTCCTTTAATTGAAGTTACTGTAGAGAGTATTGCAGATCTTGATTTCATAATTATTGAATTTGCACCATACCCTTGACTTCACCTTCAAACAGTCCCACGGGTTAACACTCATAATTTGTACTGATTCTTTGATGCAGAACAGCATTACTTGATCTCAATATAGCATTTTGCGTTGGTCAATTCTCCAGTTAATTTCATAATTATGCAATAACATCAGTCTTTCAAAAAAATAAGTATCAATCAAACCTTTTCTTTAGCGCTGACCTTGAAAATGGATCTCCTTCTTAATTAGGAATCTAGTGAAAACCCAGAACAGTTACCAACAGTCAGCTTTCATCTGTTGCGTTTCTTAATATTTACTTCTTCAGACACACCAGACATAACCATCTTGTATGGCGGTACTCTCTCTCACCGCGACCTCCCATGTTTCATAAATTCACGGCACCAAATCAACCTGCTATAATAGTGTGACATTACAGGTTAGGCACGTGATCGTACAGCACACAAGTCTTCGCGTTGTTAGAAAGATAACTTTATTAGTCGACTCGTTCTATCTCTGCACACATGATGGAGACTCCCTTCTTGATGTTGACATCTCTTCTCGCTAGAACCCAAGTGACCTGTGTGCTTACCTAGATACACTTCTTCATTCGTGCACCCACGTTCACTATGGTTTTCCCCCTAGTCAAGGAATGCGCAGCATTCCTTAACTCTTTACTCTTAACCTAATTCCCTCACTGTTACACTACACTACTGTAAACAAGTCATGTTTTTGTCACACAGCCTTGGATTGTTTTAGTGACGTTCCTTTGATGTCAACACAGGTGTCCTCAAGGGCAACTAACTCTTTCAGAATAATTCTCTCCCCCTTGCTGAACCAATGCAAAAATTGTCTCCCTTGTTATGACAACCAACACAAACTAGCCTGTTTCCTGCATTCTTCCTATTGGCACAACAACATGCCTACAATTTTCTGTCTTGTGGGGAACTTTCAAAGACGGCTATTCTACTTTGATCCCACTTGTTTTTCTGTACTGGTTAAAAACAATTGTGGCCTTGAAAACATGCTGTCTCTGTTAGTGTTTTCATCTTATCGCCAATTTACAGTGGGTTCGTGACACTTACGACGACTTCACTGTACTTCTCCATCTTGTACGTGTGTTGCTTCTCGATTCTCGATTCATAAGGAACGGTCAACTCAATCAGCGTTAGATGTTTTGCCTACGAGGAGTAAAGTACAATGACAGGTCGCAAGCGAAACTGTCTTGTTACTGCCGGCTTCGCACCACGGCCACTCAGATCCACGGTCAGCACCCAGTCCTCCGCGCCGTCGTAACTGGGCGTTAAGTCAGCAGCATAACCTTCCTTGTCTCTACGTTGTTGCCCAGCTCTGACGAAGTAAATCCCCATTGGCCTTGCTAGGGTTGGTTGCGACGTCTTGTAAAAGGCTTGCAATAATGTTGGTTTAAGCACATAAATACATTGTAATTTTCACTAAAACAAAAGAATCCCAGCAACACGTGTTGTGTTGTTGTTTCGGGTTTCACTGGTAGACTGAGCACCTTTGCATTTGTCCGGAGTGTTACAATGCTGGGAGACGGGTGGGCACCGAAGGACCATGTCATCTGCATGTATGAGTTATAGAATTGTATTTCAACCAATCGTTAATGGATTAAAATATGAACTTAGACGTAGCGTTACTAAACCAGGCAGAGATAATAGCCACAAGTGGAATGTTACTTCTGGAGCCGCGGTGGCACAGCTTCCTACACGCTTGCCTGTGGTCCCGCTGGTGATATGTTTTAATCCACATTGAGGCGGATCTTATACTCTCATCTGGGCTCCCAAGCCTATCCAGCCTAAAACTGATACCCGGAAATGTCTGTGAAAGTAAATGCGGCTCTTAATGCTCAGCACGTTTCAAGACTTGTAATAGTCGTATTTACAATTTTATGGCACAGAACATGTATAATGCAGTAGCGATGGCACATACTACCGACGAACAATGGAATGAGATAACTTGCGTGAATGACTACAGCAGACGTCAAAATAACTCATCCTTTCTATACATTTAACTGAAATCAACAGAATCAAAAACATTCGCACTTGTGGTGCGCCATCAGGAGCAAGTCGTCCAAACTGTTCAAGAAGACTGATATGGGGGTAGGAAAATGGCACGTCGTAAGACTAACACCAAAAGACACCCGACATCCAGGACAAGCAGCGTGGAGGACGCAAAGACCTCAAAGAATACGAGAGTAGAGAACCTACCTGCGAACTGCAGCAAAGAACCAGAACTTACACTAACCTCAAATGAAGCTACCACGAGGAAGACTGATAACTACCCACCACAGACAAGAGCCAAGACTATTGAGAAGCTGAGAGAGGAGAAAGACACCTGAGTCGAAAACACCGACCTACAGACGATCAGATGGGTTATCAAGCGCGTCCAAGTGAAGCAGCTATAACAGGAGAATGTCCACATCCGAATGTTAAATCTGGAGCGGCTTCTGAAATACTCCAAGCTTCCCACAACTCTAGTGGTGGGCAGCGAGATGCCGATCACAGTATATATGAACAAGAAAGTTCAACAACCTGAACGATTCATTCCGAGAATAACACAATGCTCAAGATGCCAGAGGGCTGGCCACAGCAGAACAACATGCCGCAGCAAGACAGAGATCTGCCGATACTGCGCCGAACACCATGCTTTTCAAGGAATGTCCGCTGGCCAAACGGGACAACGACTTCCGAAAGCCAAACGACAATAGAAAGTATGCCAACTGCCATGGCAGGCATTGAGCAAGCTACCTGGGCTGTCCGTAGACACATAGACGGCTTAAAGATCACCATAAATACAAAGAACCATACAAGGAAGCAATGCGGACGTGCGGGACAGCCACGTGCATCTCATAAGCTGAAAAAGGTCACCTTCAAAGACAGATTGACAAGCTGAAGAAGCAAGTCAAGGCACTGCTGACGCCGAATCCGATCAGCGAAAACGAACAACTGATGGAGGCCATGAAAAAAGAACAGTAAAGCTCCAACAACAGATTGAGCGCATTGCACAGATGAAAAATGAAAATGAAAAAAAAAATCCTACAAGCAATCAATACAGAAAGAAAATTACTGAAAGCCGAAAAGGAACTATCTCAAAACAAGCCAACAGAACCCACGCAAAAGACCGCAGATTAGCCACAAGAGGAAATCAAACCAAAGACCAACCAGAAACCGCAAGCCAAAGCCAGCAGCCCAACAACGACGTCTAAGAAACTCAGAGGGAAAACCAATATCCCGCCAGACCTCTGAGGAGGACTCCGACACACCCTTAATGACAGTGGAGGAATACATCGCACGTGAAAAACGCCAAAATTAAAAAAAAGCGGGAAAAATAAAAGGGAACGCAAAGAAGGATAGGAAACGATCGAAAAGCTTCTATGGGCAATTCACAAACCATGAGGCAAAACGACCAAACAAAATGTCCTTATAAGAACTGCACCCAGCCAATCGAAACACACAAGGAGCCAACATTGACAAAAGAAACCACCGGAGGAGACGGACACAAAGGAAAACCCGCCGGCCTACCAATCCCCCAGCTGACGTCACAGGCACGAACTCTGCAAATAGATAAGCCAACTAACACTGGCGCAGAAAACTAGACAAACGTATCCCGCAACACGAACCACTACAAATACAACAACGCCACATAGGCTAGTTGAACGATGGTGGAAAGTATTTTTTTTTTCTAAAATGAACTCGGACCAGCAGAGTGTGACTTTCTCTGGTTGTGTGCAGGGGTGCAAAACCTTCAGCTGTGAGCGGGGTACTAGAAATGACGTCTATTGAAGCACATAATAGGGTATGCGTCGGATAAGCAGGAAACGACGGTTAAAATATCTCGAAGCTGAACGTAATGGTGCGTGAGCACGAAGGTGGAAAAAAGCTTGATAGTTATGACCCGGCTAGACCCTCCTGCCGAAAGTTTCAAGAAGCTAAAGGTGTCGAAATGTGCTCCTACGGGGGACCCCTTCTGACGCTTGGAAGCCTTCTGTTGTACTTGCCGAATGATAGAGTTGTCTTATTAACTGAACATACGTAAACAAAAATCATTCCTTCTTTGGGAAATCAGAAATAGATGGCACATGTAATTCTGCCGTTGGTGGGTGAATGAAAGAAAACGCAAGATATGAACGAAATAATATAAACCATAAAGAACTAGTAAACAAGCGCAAGGGGGCTACAGAAACAACGCGGAAGTACAAGCGTTGATTTTCGAGAATTCGTTAAACGGTGATGCTGTCATCTACACAGATGGGTCGGTCGTCCGACATGTGAGAAGCTCATGGGTTTTTATGACTCAGGCCGGAGGGAGAATTGTGAAGGAGGACTCTGGTGCTTTTGCTGAGACCACAAGTAGCCTGACCATGGAAGTCATGGCAGTAAGTAAAGCAATAACATGGCTCGAGACACAGACATTCACCAGGGCTTGTTTCCTTAGCGACTCAATGAACATGATCAAGAGGATAGAGATGGGTTGGATGCGAAAAGAGTTTTTGCTGTCTGTGGAGCGGTCTCGGCTGGCAAAGATTAGTTTCATCTTCGTGCCAGGGCATGCGGGAGTACAAGGAAATGAGCGGGCTGACAAGCTCGCAGGTGAGGCTACTGTGGAGGGCGGACGCGCCATGGACCAGGCTGACATTCTGAATGCTCTACAAGAAGTATGACTTTTGCGTGAACCAAGTGATGACTGTGAATCTACAACATTGGCCAGACTGAGAGAACAGCAAATTTAAAGAGGGGTGGCCAAACAAGAACACTACGTAGGAAGCCAAAGAAGACTGATAAAACCAACACAGAACTGGCGTCGTTAGCCGCTACACGCTGCGGGATTTGCTGAGGAGGAGATCCGAGCACTTATGGACTGAATGGTTCGATGTGCAATGAGGATGATCTGTCGACTAACTAACTAACTGACTGACATCTGAATAACACTACCCTTCATCTCAAGTGATTAATAATAATAATAATAATAATAATAATAATAATAATAATAATAATAATAATAATAATAATAATAATAATAATAATGTAGGTTTCTGTGCAGTGGCGGGCTAGGTTTGAAAACATTGGCTGATAGGAGACAAATCCACTGAAAGATCATTAACATTTGTAACATACTGTCTAATGTTTAAAGAGGCTCATTTCATAAGCGAACCACATGGCCCTCTTGCCATAGGGAGATACCCAGCCACGCCGGCCAGTCCGCCACTGTCTCTGTGTGACACACATATCAGCTGTGGATGGTCGTGGTTCGGTGTCTGTTGGCGCAGCTGTGGCCTTGATCGCGCTGGTGAAGAGAGTGTGAACGCCCGTGCAAAGACACAATCTCTACAATACATACTGTTGTTACTGCCCTTTTGATCATATGGCACGACAGATGACACAAGGAGTCAGGGAAGCAGTTTACTGTCGATGAGAACATTGTTTCGTCAATACAGTTACACATTTATAATCATACTCTGAACGAAAAACATGGAACGGAACTAAAATCAATTCTTCTTTAATAACAATCACTTACAGTTTACAAGATGGCAATCCAATCCCAGTCATAATATCAATCACAACCTAGATTTCTAGGCAGGGATTCACAGAATATCGAAATGGTTACACAAACGTCACTGATGTCGAGCATCGCAATAACCCTCATTACAACCGCTGGTTGTACTCATAATTGTGACACTAATGATTGTCAGATTACACCCGCATTAAGTCAGTGCTGCATCTGCTATTCTGCCGCTCTTCATTATTGGCTGTTGATAGCAAGTGTGAACAGTTTTGTTTCGCTAAATTGCCTTCTTAACGTCAGCTTTTCACACATTTGCACTGAAGGTCACATAAGCATATCCAAATTGATGTCTGCGCATTTGTTTGTTAAAATACAGTATGGTGAAGAAATGTAACTAAATAGGTGTACACTTGAAATAGGTGTTAGCAGACACGGCACAGTTTTAGTCCCGCCTCTATATGCAATGTGCAGTTTTACTAGCTGAAGTACACAGTTGCCTTCATATCTCTGACGTTGGATACTTATGACATATTTTGGCGCTTAATAATGTCATGTGGGTCTATATCACACTGAAGCGATTTATCATGTGGGTTTCTATCACAAGGAAGAGATGTGTCATGTGGGTTTCTATCACAGGGAAGAGATGTGTCATGTGGTTTGATAGCACAGGGAAGAGATGTGTCATGTGGATTGATATCACAGGAAAGAGATGTGTCATGTGGGTTTCTATCACAGGGAAGAGATGTGTCATGTGGTTTGATATCACAGGGAAGAGATGTGTCATGTGGGTTGATATCACAGGAAAGAGATGTGTCATGTGGGTTTCTATCACAGGGAAGTGATGTGTCATGTGGGTTGATATCACAGGGAAGAGATGTGTCATATAGGTTGATATCACAGGGAAGAGATGTGTCATGTGGGTTGATATCACAGGGAAGAGATGTGTCATATAGGTTGATATCACAGGGAAGAGATGTGTCATATAGGTTGATATCACAGGGAAGAGATGTGTCATATAGGTTGATATCACAGGGAAGAGATGTGTCATGTGGGTTGATATCACAGGGAAGAGATGTGTCATGTGGGTTGATATCACAGGGAAGAGATGTGTCATATAGGTTGATATCACAGGGAAGAGATGTGTCATATAGGTTGATATCAGAGGGAAGAGATGTGTCATGTGGGTTGATATCACAGAGAAGAGATGTGTCATGTGGGTTGATATCACAGGGAAGAGATGACTAGCAGGCTGATATCACAGGGAAGAAATGACTAGCAGGCTGATATCACAGGAAAGAGATGTCTCATAGGCTGATATCACAGGGAAGAGATGTGTCATGTAGGCTGATATCACAGGGAAGAGATGTCTCATAGGCTGATATCACAGGGAAGAAATATCTCATAGGCTGATATCACAGGGAAGAGATGTCTCATAGGCTGATATCACAAGGAAGAGATGTGTCGTGTAGGCTGATATCACAGGGAAGAGATGTGTCATGCAGGCTGATATCACAGGGAAGAGATGTCTCATAGGCTGATATCACAGGGAAGAAATGACTAGCAGACTGATATCACAGGAAAGAGATGTCTCATAGGCTGATATCACAGGGAAGAGATGTGTCATGTAGGCTGATATCACAGGGAAGAGATGTCTGGTAGGCTGATATCACAGGAAAGAGATGTTTCGTGTAGGCTGATATCACAGGGAAGAGATGTGTCGTGTAGGCTGAAATCACAGGAAAGAGATGTCTCATAGGTTGAAACCACAGGAAAGATATGTCTCATGGGCTGAAATCACAGGGAAGAGATGTCTCATAGGCTGATATCACAGGAAAGAGATGTCTCATAGGCTGATATCACAGGGAAGAGATGTCTGGTAGGCTGATATCACAGGGAAGAGATGTGTCGTGTAGGCTGATATCACAGGGAAGAGATGTGTCGTGTATGCTGATATCACAGGAAAGAGATGTCTGGTATGCTGAAATCACAGGAAAGAGATGTCTCATAGGCTAAAATCACAGGGAAGAGATGTCTCATAGGCTGATATCACAGGGAAGAGATGTCTCATAGGCTGATATCACAGGGAAGAGATGTCTCATAGGCTGATATCACAGGGAAGAGATGTCTGGTAGGCTGATATCACAGGGAAGAGATGTCGCATAGGCTGATATCACAGGGAAGAGATGTCGCATAGGCTGATATCACAGGGAAGAGATGTCGCATAGGCTGATATCACAGGGAAGATATGTCTCATAGGCTGATATCACAGGGAAGAGATGTCTGGTAGGCTGATATCACAGGGAAGATATGTCTCATAGGCTTATATCAAAGGAAAGAGATGTTTCGTGTAGGCTGATATCACAGGGAAGAGATGTGTCGTGTAGGCTGATATCACAGGAAAGAGATGTCTGGTAGGCTGAAATCACAGGAAAGAGATGTCTCATAGGTTGATACCACAGGAAAGATATGTCTCATAGGCTGATATCACAGGGAAGAGATGTATCATAGGTTGATATCACAGGGAAGAGATGTCTCATAGGCTGATATCACAAGGAAGAGATGTCCTATAGGCTGATATCACAGGGAAGAGATGTCTCATAGGATAATATCACAGGGAAGAGATGTCTGGTAGGCTGAAATCACAGGGAAGAGATGACTCATAGGCTGATATCACAGGGAAGAGATGTCTCATAGGCTGATATCACAGGGAAGAGATGTCGCATAGGCTGATATCACAGGGAAGAGATGTCTGGTAGGCTGATATCACAGGGAAGAGATGTCTCATAGGCTGATATCACAGGAAAGATATGTCTCATAGGTTGATATCACAGGAAAGATATGTCTCATAGGTTGATATCACAGGGAAGAGATGTCTGGTAGGCTGATATCACAGGAAAGAGATGTCTGGTAGGCTGATATCACAGGAAAGAGATATCATATAGGCTATTGTCACATGAAGCGTTGTCTGTTGGTTGAGTTGAGTCAAGAACATTTCTCACAGCAATCGGAACATTCCCAGACGTACTCAATCCTCATCTTCAACAGACAACAAAGGGTCCAAAGACTAATGGTGTCAGTGGCAGTCTGTGTTTGTGTCCGCCTGACCTTTCCATTCCTGAGCAAAGACCTGATCCTCTGGTAACTCCCTGTAGTACCATTCTCTCCAGACCGTGATGATCTGTCTGGTCTTCTGCACTATACACCCGATCCCAAGGGACTCCGACCACGTCTGCCTTATCATGCACCAATACCCCACTAAGTGGTGCAGACCCAACTAATTTTTCCGTCTGCTCATTTCCTACCACACCAGCATGTCCTGGGGGTGGGGGGGGGGGGGTGTCCAACAGATGCTCCGTATATTTGTTTGTTGAATTGAAGCCTGCCAGTCCTTGCGTTGGATGCCGGCCTTCACCTTTCTCCTCATGCTTTGTGAGTTCGTTACAATCACAATATGCGTGTGCTGTTGTCCTGTTTGTCCTCCAGCCAGCGGAACCACTCTGTAAGTAACTCTTCCACCATTCTCAGACTAGATGTTGTGGTACATGCCAGGCTTTCCCGCACTAAACATCATCCACCACCCTTCGCCACCAACACCACAATCACTTTCTGTACCTCTTAGCACTGAGCCATGCCTGTAGATGACTACAACGCATGGGCCAGAAATGTCCAGAATCAATTGTGGCACTCACCCATTCAGTTCAGTCTGCAAGCTAATAATCGCATGTCTGATCCAATGTTATTATGACCCAGTACATGTCTGACTTTTCCATTGGCATTCGGACACACTCTCCTAATGTTCTCCTCTCCTAATGTTCTCCTCCCCTAATGTTCTCCTCTCCTAATGTTCTCCTCTTCTAATGTTCTCTCCTAATGTTCTCCTCTCCTAATGTTCTCCTCTCCTAATGTTCTCCTCTCCTAATGTTCTCCTCTCCTAATGTTCTCCTCTCCTAATGTTCTCCTCTCCTAATGTTCTCCTCTCCTAATGTTCTCCTCTTCTAATGTTCTCCTCTCCTAATGTTCTCCTCTCCTAATGTTCTCCTCTTCTAATGTTCTCCTCTCCTAATGTTCTCCTTTCCTAATGTTCTCCTCTTCTAATGTTCTCCTCTTCTAATGTTCTCCTCTCCTAATGTTCTCCTCTCCTAATGTTCTCCTCTCCTAATGTTCTCCTCTCCTAATGTTCTCCTCTCCTAATGTTCTCCTCTCCTAATGTTCTCCTCTTCTAATGTTCTCCTCTCCTAATGTTCTCCTCTCCTAATGTTCTCCTCTTCTAATGTTCTCCTCTCCTAATGTTCTCCTTTCCTAATGTTCTCCTCTTCTAATGTTCTCCTCTTCTAATGTTCTCCTCTCCTAATGTTCTCCTCTCCTAATGTTCTCCTCTTCTAATGTTCTCCTCTCCTAATGTTCTCCTCTCCTAATGTTCTCCTCTCCTAATGTTCTCCTCTTCTAATGTTCTCCTCTTCTAATGTTCTCCTCTTCTAATGTTCTCCTCTCCTAATGTTCTCCTCTCCTAATGTTCTCCTCTCCTAATGTTCTCCTCTCCTAATGTTCTCCTCTCCTAATGTTCTCCTCTCCTAATGTTCTCCTCTTCTAATGTTCTCCTTTCTAATTTTCTCCTATCCTAATGTTCTCAAGCATGCACACTTCTCTGATTGTATCCTCTGCCTTAGCCATTCAGGATTTTTCTCTACCCAGCCTGTGGCCCTTAACTGAGTCCAGGGCTTCATGCAAAGGGTGTCCCGTGTCTGCAGCAATTCGGAGTTATAGTTTAACCCGCAACACCTTAAGCCTGCCTGCTATCGTGGGTAGGGCCAGGAGGTATCGCATACACACTACCGATGTGTCCCTTGTGCATCCCAGTGTCACCCACAAAGCTTCATTCTGTGTGCGCTCTAGTTTCACCAGCTGCCTCTTTGACACCATGAGCAGTCCCGATTCACATTCAGTTACAGAGATAATTAGATGGTGATAGAGTACAAACAACATTCTTTGCCCCATGTTCATTGCTGTCATGATCTTCAGCGCACCAAGTTCTTTATTAGAACACATGTCAGCTTCTTCCGATGTTCGTCCATCATGAATGACGAGGACCATTCATTACACTACATCTTTTGATGAGGAACGAATGACTTGCGCTTTGGTTTTATATAGCGAGGAAGTGGTCGCGCAACTCCGTCGTCCCCGCTCTCTCGTCTGTGTCCGTCTAGTTACAGTGGCGAGCATGGCAAGGCGACTGGAAGACGGACACAGATGCAGTGGACGTTGGGCTGCCACGGCCAGTTATCCCTGTATATATTGGCTCACGAGAGCCTCGTGCAAACGGCCCTTCCGTCAATTCCTTTTATTTTCAGTTTTAAGACAAGCGTAGCGACAAGCAATGAGCGTATGATTACTGATAGGATCCACAAGATTTCCTTCGCCGAAGACGGACTGACCGCCAGATCAGACCACACACATATGAGGCGAGAAGCTGCCCACAGAAGATATTGCTCGTCTAAGTTGCGAACAAATCTCCCGATTTACGGTTGAGCCTCACCAGCGCACAAGTGATCATGGTGACTGACAGGACAGACGTTCACACACACGCAAGCCAAGAGTAGCATCGCTAAAGCGCGCCCTCCCGGTACAAGGTGATACATGCAAAGCCACTGGACGCCTACCGACGAGCTTTCAAGCTACGCCGACAGGACTGACCGGAAAAAAAGCTATACCAGCTTACTGACTGCAGGCCCACTACTCATCGAGAGAGAGAGTGTGGGCGCTTATCGAGACTTTGTCGAACGGTCGTACAAATTTTGCTCTTTTGCCCGCTCAAACCACGACCCTGGCTGCACGATGCGGTTACATTCTCGAAACGCCTGCCTCGCTAACTCACGTTGACTGGGAAGATTCCATTTTGGTGCACCTCACACAGCTATCAGAGACAACGAACGCTAGACGCGGAACTGATCTAGCGAACCAGACCAGCCCTCACTCAGCTCATGATCATTGAATGATAGGTTTACTCTCTCTCTCTCTCTCTCTCTCTCTCTCTCTCTCTCTCTCTCTCTCTCTCTCTCCTCTCTCTCTCTCTCTCTCTCTCTCTCTCTCTCTCTCTCTCTCTCTCTCTCTCTCTCTCTCTCTCTGTGTGTATGTGTGTGAACATTTCTGCCATTTATTGTGATACCTGGGACATCAGCGTTAACAATCCTATTGGCCACTTTCAATGTTTGGTAAAGGAGAGCTTGGCATATGATACCACAACCTCAAGTCTGAGAATGGAGGTGGGGGAGGTTACTGCAGCTTTCCGCTGGTTGGAGATCAAACTATATACGCATGTTGTGAAATGTAACTGATTCACAAAGCATGTTGGCAAAGGTGAAGACTGGCATGCTTCATGCAGAATGGCTTGCATCGATTCAGAGGTCCCGGGTTGTGAGCATTCGGTGGATCTTGTCTCCAGGACACTCTGGTGTGGTTGGAATGAACAGGCAGACAGATTGCCTGGTGCCGGAACCTTAAGAGGTGATTTGATGCATGATAAGGCTGATGTGGTGAAGGCCCTCTGGGAGCATGTGATTAATGCAGAAAAACAGATAGACTATCATGGTCTAGGGGGAATGCAGCAGCAAGGGGTGCTCAGAGGATATGATAGACAGTCGCCACTCAGAGGTAAATCAAGGCGGACATATAATCAGATTGTAACGGGCACAATTAATATTGGAATTCTTCGTTGGTTGTTGAAGATGGGGACTGAGCGCTTATGTGAATGCCCCGAGTGCTGGGATGTCTGTTCTTGATTCGGCTCAACTCAACACAACTCAACAATCCTATTGTCCAGAAAGCACCATAAACAACGCCTTATATGAGTTAATGTACACCATTCTATCACCTTTTATATTGTCTGTAGGTTTGATATCAGATAGAAAAGTTGTCAGCAATTCCCCAGCCAGCCACAGTTGTTGACACATGTATTCACAGATGTAGAGGTTCTTGTCATTGCCTGGCTTTCCAGGTCACGTCCATCTTAAATGGGCGCCAGGGAAGTTCAAGGGCAGTAAAGAGGCCGCTCAATACTTCCAGAAATATTTGGTCTGCGCCAAACAAACCATTATGTGACAATTGTCCTTTACTTGATGATAGAACAGATGTAAACTCAAGGGGATCGGTTTCATTGCACCGGGTTTGATCCCATATGGTTCGGTCTCTTGCCGCAGCCCAGCTTGCCGGAAGCGTCGCACAGAGCACGAACTCCGTAGCTCCAACCACACACTCCAAGAGTTTCCGAGATAATAACACTCCTGAAGCGAGTGACGGAGTCTGGAGTCGAACCCACGACCTTCCGAACGCGAGGCAGACGACTTGACTCCTTCACCATAGAGACCTACACATGATATACGCATGGAACAACATCTGATGGAGGATGCCTTGTAACATTTAATGGAGGATGTCTTGTAACATTTAATGGAGGATGCCTTGTAACATTTAATGGAGGATGCCTTGTAACATCTGGTGGAGGATGTCTTGTAACATTTAATGGAGGATGCCTTGTAATATCTAATGAAAGATGCCTTGTAATATCTGATGGAGGATGCCTTGTAATATCTGATGGAGGATGCCTTGTAATATCTAATGAAGGATGCCTTGTGATATCTGATGTAGGATGCCTTGTAACATCTAATGGAGGATGCCTTGTAACATTTAATGGATGATGCCTTGTAACATTTAATGGAGGATGCCTTGTAACATCTAATGGAGGATGCCTTGTAACGTTTAATGGATGATGCCTTGTAACATCTGGTGAAGGATGCCTTGTAACATCTAATGGAGTATGCCTTGTAACATTTAATGGAGGATGCCTTGTAATATTTGATGGAGGATGCCTTGTAATATCTGATGGAGGATGCCTTGTAATATCTGATGGAGGATGCATTGTAACATCTAATGGAGGATGCCTTGTAATATCTGATGGAGGATGCCTTGTAATATCTAATGAAGGATGCCTTGTAACAACTAATGAAGGATGCCTTGTAATATCTGATGGAGAATGCCTTGTAATATCTGATGGAGGATGCATTGTAACATCTAATGGAGGATGCCTTGTAATATCTGATGGAGGATGCCTTGTAACATCTAATGGAGGATGCCTTGTAACATATGATGGAGGATGCCTTGTAACATATGATGGAGGATGCCTTGTAACATCTAATGGAGGATGCCTTGTAATATCTGATGGATGATGCCTTGTAATATCTGATGGATGATGCCTTGTAATATCTGATGGAGGATGCCTTGTAATATCTGATGGAGGATGCCTTGTAATATCTGATGGAGGATGCCTTGTAATATCTGATGGAGGATGCCTTGTAATATATGATGGAGGATGCCTTGTAATATCTGATGGAGGATGCCTTGTAACATCTAATGGAGGATGCCTTGTAACATTTGATGGATGATGCCTTGTAACATCTGGTGAAGGATGCCTTGTAACATCTAATGGAGGATGCCTTGTAATATCTGATGGAGGATGCCTTGTAATATCTAATGAAGGATGCCTTGTAACAACTAATGAAGGATGCCTTGTAATATCTGATGGAGAATGCCTTGTAATATCTGATGGAGGATGCATTGTAACATCTAATGGAGGATGCCTTGTAATATCTGATGGAGGATGCCTTGTAACATCTAATGGAGGATGCCTTGTAACATATGATGGAGGATGCCTTGTAACATATGATGGAGGATGCCTTGTAACATCTAATGGAGGATGCCTTGTAATATCTGATGGATGATGCCTTGTAATATCTGATGGATGATGCCTTGTAATATCTGATGGAGGATGCCTTGTAATATCTGATGGAGGATGCCTTGTAATATCTGATGGAGGATGCCTTGTAATATCTGATGGAGGATGCCTTGTAATATATGATGGAGGATGCCTTGTAATATCTGATGGAGGATGCCTTGTAACATCTAATGGAGGATGCCTTGTAACATTTGATGGATGATGCCTTGTAACATCTGGTGAAGGATGCCTTGTAACATCTAATGGAGGATGCCTTGTAACATCTGATGGAGGATGCCTTGCAACATCTGATGGAGGATGCCTTGTAACATCTGATGGAGGATGCCTTGTAACATCTACTGGAGGATGCCTTGTAATATCTGATGGAGGGTGCCTTGTAATATCTGATGGATGATGACTTGTAATATCTGATGGAGGATGCCTTGTAATATCTGATGGAGGATGCCTTGTAATATCTAATGGAGGATGCCTTGTAATATCTGATGGAGGATGCCTTGTAATATCTGATGGAGGATGCCTTGTAACATCTGATGGAGGATGCCCTGTAATATCTGATGGAGGATGTCTTGTAATATCTGATGGAGGATGCCTTGCAACATCTGATGGAGGATGCCTTGTAACATCTGATGGAGGATGCCTTGTAACATCTAATGAAGGATGCCTTGTAATATCTGATGGAGGATGCCTTGTAATATATGATGAAGGATGCCTTGTAACAACTAATGAAGGATGCTTTGTAATATCTGATGGAGGATGCCTTGTAACATCTGATGGAGGATGCCTTGTAATATCTGATGGAGGATGCCTTATAATATCTGATGGAGGATGCCTTGTAATATCTGATGGAGGATGCCTTGTAACATCTGATGGAGGATGCCTTGTAATATCTGATATAGGATGCCTTGTAACATCTAATGAAGGATGCCTTGTAATATCTGATGGCGGATGCCTTGTAATATCTGATGAACGAAATACGAGTGATTGGAAGGGCCTTGTAACATCTAATGAAGGATGCCTTGTAATATCTTGATGAACGAAAGACGAGTGATTGGAAGGGCCGAATGTAAGACGGGCCTGCGCGCCCAATTTGTGACCCTAATAAAGTTGATTTGATTTGATTTGATTTTTGATGGAGGATGCCTTGTAACATCTGATGGAGGATGCCTTGTAACATCTGATGGAGGATGCCTTGTAATATCTAATGGAGGATGCCTTGTAATATCTGATGGAGGATGCCTTGTAATATCTGATGGAGGATGCCTTGTAACATCTGATGGAGGATGCCCTGTAATATCTGATGGAGGATGTCTTGTAATATCTGATGGAGGATGCCTTGCAACATCTGATGGAGGATGCCTTGTAACATCTGATGGAGGATGCCTTGTAACATCTAATGAAGGATGCCTTGTAATATCTGATGGAGGATGCCTTGTAATATATGATGAAGGATGCCTTGTAACAACTAATGAAGGATGCTTTGTAATATCTGATGGAGGATGCCTTGTAACATCTGATGGAGGATGCCTTGTAATATCTGATGGAGGATGCCTTATAATATCTGATGGAGGATGCCTTGTAATATCTGATGGAGGATGCCTTGTAACATCTGATGGAGGATGCCTTGTAATATCTGATATAGGATGCCTTGCAAAATCTGATGGAGGATGCCTTGTAACATCTAATGAAGGATGCCTTGTAATATCTGATGGAGGATGTCTTGTAATATCTGATGGAGGATGCCTTGTAACATCTGATGGAGGATGCCTTGTAATATCTGATGGAGGATGCCTTGTAACATCTAATGAAGGATGCCTTGTAATATCTGATGGCGGATGCCTTGTAATATCTGATGGAGGATGCCTTGTAACATCTGATGGAGGATGCCTTGTAACATCTGATGGAGGATGCCTTGTAACATCTGATGGAGGATGCCTTGTAACATCTAATGGAGGATGCCTTGTGATATCTGATGGATGATGCCTTGTAATATCTGATGGATGATGCCTTGTAATATCTGATG
Organism: Cepaea hortensis; assembly: GCA_963921405.1. Classification (NCBI taxonomy): domain Eukaryota; kingdom Metazoa; phylum Mollusca; class Gastropoda; order Stylommatophora; family Helicidae; genus Cepaea; species Cepaea hortensis. Next base: position 126,149,714 of record OY992882.1, on the reverse strand, counting down.
GAGGATGTCTTGTAATATCTGATGGAGGATGCCTTGTAATATCTGATGGAGGATGCCTTGTAATATCTGATGGAGGATGCCTTGTAATATCTGATGGAGGATGCCTTGTAATATCTGATGGAGGATGCCTTGTAATATCTGATGGAGGATGCCGTGTAACATCTGATGGAGGATGCCCTGTAATATCTGATGGAGGATGTCTTGTAATATCTGATGGAGGATGCCTTGCAACATCTGATGGAGGATGACTTGTAACATCTGATGGAGGATGCCTTGTAACATCTAATGAAGGATGCCTTGTAATATCTGATGGAGGATGCCTTGTAATATATGATGGAGGATGCCTTGTAACAACTAATGAAGGATGCCTTGTAATATCTGATGGAGGATGCCTTGTAACATCTGATGGAGGATGCCTTGTAATATCTGATGGAGGATGCCTTATAATATCTGATGGAGGATGCCTTGTAATATCTGATGGAGGATGCCTTGTAATATCTGATGGATGATGCCTTGTAACATCTGATGGAGGATGCCTTGTAATATCTGATGGAGGATGCCTTGCAACATCTGATGGAGGATGCCTTGTAACATCTAATGAAGGATGCCTTGTAATATCAGATGGAGGATGTCTTGTAATATCTGATGGATGATGCCTTGTAACATCTGATGGAGGATGCCTTGTAATATCTGATGGAGGATGCCTTGTAACATCTGATGATGGATGCCTTGTAATATCTAATGAAGGATGCCTTGTAATATCTGATGGCGGATGCCTTGTAATATATGATGGAGGATGCCTTGTAACAACTAATGAATGATGCTTTGTAATATCTGATGGAGGATGCCTTGTAATATCTGATGGAGAATGCCTTGTAATATCTGATGGAGGATGCCTTGTAATATCTGATGGAGGATGCCTTGTAACAACGAATGAAGGATGCCTTGTAACATCTGATGGAGGATGCCGTGTAACAACTGATGGAGGATGCCTTGTAATATCTGATGGAGGATGCCTTGTAATATCTGATGGAGGATGCCTTGTAACATCTGATGGAGGATGCCTTGAAATATCTGATGGAGGATGCCTTGTAACATCTAATGAAGGATGCCTTGTAATATCTGATGGTGGATGCCTTATAATATATGATGGAGGATGCCTTGTAACAACTAATGAAGGATGCCTTGTAATATCTGATGGAGGATGCCTTGTAATATCTGATGGAGGATGCCTAAAATCCACTATCCTTTGGAAGACGGCTGCAGCGATCCAACTCAGAAGGAAATGACTTACCTTGAGTTCAAGAAGCTGAAACATTAAAATATTCAACGGTACTCTGTTGTACGCGTCCTCAAGATCAATGGCTGCAGCAAATGTTTCAATGTCTGAGTGGAAACTTCATAGACATCATGGGCAAAATTTGCTGCTGTGGTTTCTCTGTTTGGACGATACCCTAAAGACCTTGCATTTCTAGTTGGCTTGATATTTTTCTGGCAATTAACTTCTCCAGCAGCTTGCCTATTGAATTCTGCATGGTTAATACCTGATATCACTGAAATTTTGTGTGGTCTTTGCAAAGCTTCGGCAAGGGAATCAGATAGCTGTGTAACCACTCCTGCTTGATGCTAGCACGCACTACACATTTGTTGTATATATCTGATAGTTCCATTAACTCGTTGTCGGTACATATACTAATGTCATCATACCTTATACCATCTGGCCCTGTTTTTCGTTAGTCGAAGCAAGGCCCTGATCTCTTTCACTGTCACTGTGTCTTCATCTGAAATGTTCTGGGCCTTACATCTGCTACCAAGTGTTTAAGAACGAGCACTTTGATCCATTCAGCCCTGCTGGTCTCCACGACGATGTTCCTGTATACAGACATATGTTCTTGTTTGGCTTGTGCCTACTTCCTGAACATCAAGCCTGGTTTTCTCCATCAGTTTCAGTGGTTGATTTCTCATGGTTAGTGACTACCTCTTGTCTATAATCTATGTTGTTGTTTTTTTGTCGATCAATTTCAATGATTGATTTCACATGGTATGTGGATGATCTCAGATATTCATGGACGAGTGATATATCCGGTGTGTACAGGTGACGATACACACGTTTCGGTTACGTCATTATGTACATGTCTGATGAAGTATTTCCCAATCGTCAATTATCTAAACCATCTGATCTACATACACTCAGAGTGTGTGTGTGTTGCTCCATTAACCAGTCTGATAGACTCTAGTGAAACTGACAGTTTACACATCTGTACAAAGATATTTAGTATATTAGAATTGGCTCCAAACCATATGTGATGCAGTGATTGGGTATGCGGCCATTAGAACTATTCAAGCTTAATGTAAATTGTGAATTTAACAGAATAGCAGTCTTAACAGTATAGCAGATTTAACAGACTAGCAGACTTCACAGAACAAGAGACTTAATAGAACAGCAGACTTTACAGAAAAGCAGACTTTACAGAACAGCAGACTTTACATAACAAGAGACTGAATGAGGTTGTGGTCAGAGTTAACAGCCTGTGACCTAAAATCTCAGTGACTAAAACACTCTCAACGCACACTTTGCTCTGTTAGATCCACGAAGACCTTGACACGGGGAAGACTAGATGGCGGACAAACATCAGGTCAAGTTTACAGCACAGGCCAACGTTTCAGTTGATACGTTCTCTGGGGCTCAATATAAATATCATCGGAACAACGATATCAACGTGGATGAGCTGACAGATCGCATCCACTGGATCCTCGTGTTCGTAGTAACCCCTACAGTCTCTATTCTGGGAATCATCGGCAACTCGCTCAGCCTCGTGGTTCTAACCAAATACGGATTTCGCAAAAGCTCCAACATTTTACTCTTCAGTTTGGCTATTTCTGACATCCTCTTTATGATTGGGATCAACGGACCCCCAAAGCCCATGTACGAATGGGGACCTGGAGGATTCGAATTCCCGGAACCCACCGCAAAAGTCCTGTACTACCTGTACCACATATTTGACAGCCTGAACTGGGGCAGTGGTCCAACTTCGCTCTTTATTCCGGTACTGATAACAGTGGAGCGACTGATCGCCGTTTACCGGCCTCTCCAATTCTCTTCAATAGTCACTCCTTGCCGGACTGTAGCGGCTGTTCTTGTACCCACCTTGGTGTCATACAGTCTCCAGGTGTATGTCAGAAACTGGTTCACGTTTGTCTACATTTTCGATGCTTCCAGAAACGCTTCCGTTGGGTACGCTTCGAGAAATGCCATGTACAAATCCCAGCGTGTCGTCTCAAACGTTCTCGAAATGTTGGTCAACTCGCTTTTCATCCTTGTTGTCTTTGTTTTCTGTGGATGTGTTGCTATCGGGGTCAAGATCAAAGTTGCTTCAAATAAACGCCTGAAGATGACTGCAAGCACTTCGGCCAGGAAGACCAGGAAAGGCGGTGCAGGGACCTACAGGACCACGAAGATGCTGCTCTGTTTGTGTGTGTTCTACACAGTCGCCTGTGCTCCTATTGGCTTGCCGGCTTTCATCCCCGGATTCATGGTTTTCCCGCTGTACACAGAAGACCCAAACTTCCGGTCCCGTGGTGTGTTCGTTTACCACATCTACAAACTCATCTTTAGCGTCAACGCTTCCGTCAATTTCATCATCTACATGGCAGTAAGCCCGACATTTCGCCACACACTGGTGAGCTTCATGCACTGTTCACACCCTTGTCGACCCCAAGAAGTGTTGTTACCCTTCCGATCCTCGCCATGTGTTGAGACTAGCGGACCTCATTAAGTGCTGAAACACTTGTGGGCCTTGTGAAAGGTTGACATAATTGGGGACGTCATAAAATGTTGACATAATTGCCGACCTCATGAAATGGTGACACAACTAGAGATCATGATATGTTGACATAATTGTGGACCGCATGAAATGTTGACATAATTATGGACATTATATGATGTTAACATAATTTTGGCCATCATGAAATGTTGACATAACTAGAGATCATGATAGCTAACATATTTGTGGACATCATAAAAGTTTGACATAATTGTGGACCCCATAAAATGTTGACATTATCGTGGACCTCGTGAAATGTTTACATAATTATGAACATCATGGAATGGTGACATAATTGTTGACTCCATGACATGTTGACATAATTATGGACATCCTGACATGTTGACATAATTTTGGACATCATGAAATGTTGACATAATTGTGGAAATCGTGAAATGTTGACATAATTGTGGACATCATGAAATGTTGACATAATTGTGGACATCATAAAAGGTTGACACAATTGTTGACTCCAAGAAATGTTGACATAATTGTGGACATCATAAATGGTTGACACAATTGTTGACTCCAAGAAATGTTGACATAATTGTGGATATCATAAAAGGTTGACACAATTGTTGACTCCAAGAAATGTTGACATAATTGTGGACATCATAAAAGGTTGACACAATTGTTGACTCCAAGAAATGTTGATATAATTGTGGACCGTATGAAATGTTGACATAATTGTTGACTCAATGAAATGTTGACATAATTGTGGAAATCATAAAAGGTTGACACAATTGTTGACTCCAAGAAATGTTGACATAATTGTGGACCCTATGAAATGTTGACATAATTGTGGACTTCATGAAATGTTGACATAATTGTGGACATCATAAAAGGTTGACACAATTGTTGACTCCAAGAAATATTGACATAATTGTGGACACCATAAAAGGTTGACACAATTGTTGACTCCAAGAAATGTTGACATAATTGTGGATCCTATGAAATGTTGACATAATTGTTGACTCAATGAAATGTTGACATAATTGTGGAAATCATATAAGGTTGACACAATTGTTGACTCCAAGAAATGTTGACATAATTGTGGACCCTATGAAATGTTGACACAGTTGTGGACTTCATGAAATGTTGACATAATTGTGGACATCATAAAAGGTTGACACAATTGTTGACTCCAAGAAATGTTGACATAATTGTGGACACCATAAAAGGTTGACACAATTGTTGACTCCAAGAAATGTTGACATAATTGTGGACCCTATGAAATTTTGACATAATTGTGTACATCATGAGATGTTGACATAATTGTGGACCCTATGAAATGTTGACATAATTGTTGACTCAATGAAATGTTGATATAATTGTGGACATCATAAAAGGTTGACACAATTGTTGACTCCAAGAAATGTTGACATAATTGTGGACCCTATGAAATGTTGACATAATTGTGTACATCATAAAATGTTGACATAATTGTGGACCCTATGAAATGTTGACATAATTGTTGACTCAATGAAATGTTGATATAATTGTGGATCCTATGAAATGTTGATATAATTGAAGATTCCATGAAATGTTGACATAATTATGGACATTGTGAAATGTTGACATAATTGTGGATATCATAAAATCTTGATATTATTGGGGTGCTTCGTGAAATGTTGACATAATTGTGGACCCTATGAAATTTTGACATAATTGTTAACCCCATGAAATGTTGACATAATTATGGACACTATGAAATGTTGACATAATTTTTGACTCCATGAAATGTTGACATAATTGTGGACCCTATGAAATTTTGACATAATAGTTGACTCCATGAAATATTGACAAAATTGTTGACCCCATGAAATGTTGACATAATTGTTGATAACATGAAATGTTGACAGAATTATTGACCTCGTGTAATATTGACATGATTGTTGACCTCATGAAATATTGACATAATTGTGGACCTCATGAAATGTTGACGCAATGGTGGAAATCATGAAATGTTTTGATATATGTTTTTAGAACAACAACAAGAAGTAAACATCTATGTGACCTAGTTTATGCACAAATAAATGACAAGGATGGATCAGGTCTACTCTTAGTGTTCCCATTACTGAGGGAGGGTGGGGGAGAGAGAATGGGCGAGAGGGAGCTAGCGAGTGGGAGAGATGGAGGGAGCGAGTGAGCGAGCGAGAGAGAGAGAGAGAGAGAGAGAGAGAGAGAGAGAGAGAGAGAGAGAGAGAGAGAGAGATAGAGAGAGAGAGAGAGAGAGAACAAACGAGCGAACGAATGAACGAACGAACGAACAATCTTTATTTTCAAAGGGATAAGAATTGGGCATGCAGGCCGGTCTGACATTCTGCCCTTCTTCTGTCTTTCCTCTCATACATTCTTTCATTCAACAATACTTAGGAAGCAAATCTTTGACAACAAAGAACAATAAGCATTAAAACGCATGAAAATTAATCAATAATACATGACTCACTGAGGCAATGTTTAACATGGGCATTATAAATACCTAAGGAAGGTGTAACGTGCCATACATATGGGAATGTTTTTGGTTAGTTGTTGTTTGAGATAATTTACACTTATTATTGTTGTTGTTGTTTTTTTGTTTTTTGTTTATGGGGGAAGGTAGTCTGTACTGAGGTAGTGTTCAAACAGGTTGCGGATGTATGTATAATGATTGGTTGTGTCTTTGATTTCTTGTGGAAGATTGTTCCACAACTGAGTGACAGAGTATGCTAAGCTTGTTGTATATAAGTCTATCCTAGGTTTAGGGACATGAAGTATATTTAGTCGTTCACTATGTCTAGCGTTATATTTAAACAATGGCCAAAGGTAGCTTGGAGCAGTTTGAAATAGGATTGTGTGAATTTGTTTAGCCTTATTAAATAGTAGGCGTTTGTGGAGTGGCAGTAACTGAAGACGTTCATGTAGGTTAGAATTGTCGGTAAGCTTTTCACCATTAATTAAACGCACTGCTCTTTTCTGGAGTGAATAAAGGCGTTTAGTTATTTATTTAGAGTCTCCATCCCAGATTGTGGAGCAATAATCAATATGTGTTTGTATATAGGAAGTATAGAATATCTTTCTTGTGTTGTTTTTTTCAAGGAAATTTTTAATTTTGGCAAGATGATAAAACTTTTTTGACTATATCTTTAACGAGAGCATGAACATAGGAGTTAAAGGTTAGATTTTGATCAACGATGAGACCCAGTGCCTTGTGCTCTGTTACACTTTCTACAGGCGTGCTACCAATGTGCAATTGAAGAGTTCTCTGCGAGTTTAGAGCGTGCAGTCTTTGCCTGGTTGCTATTAACATAGATTTTGTTTTAGAAATGTTAATTTTCATGCGGGTTGCATGACTCCAGTTAACTACACTAATTATTTCCTGTTGCAAAGATGATTCAAGCTCATTACAATCAATAGTGTTTGTATATCTTGTGCAGCCGTCTGCAAATAGATCGCAGGACGACGAAATGTGTAAGGGAAGATCATTTATATAAATGGCAAATAACAGAGGGCCATGAGGTACTCCAATATTAATGGTAATCAATCAATCAATCATGTGCCATGCCGGAAAGCGTGGGCGGTCATGACTCGCCATTTCACTCGATCACCAGTGTCGTGGATCAGCTCAGTGTTCCTGTCTCGTCCATGCCATGTGGCCAAGCCATCCAGGTATTTTCCTCTCGGTCTTCCTCTTGGTCTGTTCCTCTCGATCTTGCCAGTTGTCACTAAGTTCTCCAATCCATTTCTTCTCATAACATGTCCAAAAAATTTTGACTGTCTACGTCTAATTTCTCTAATCAGTTTACGATGTTCAATTGTCTCCTGTAGTACTTGGTAATTGGTTTTTCTGTCTGTCCATGGTATTCTTTGCATTTTCCTCAGAAACCACATTTCTGCAGCCATCAGATGCTTTTCAGCTTGACTGCTCATTGTCCAAGTTTCACATCCATACAAAAGAACAGGCTCTATGTATCCCCTCAACACTCTTTTTCTCGTTTCAATTGACATCTTCTTATTGGTCAGAATGTTTTTCATCTTGCTAAAGGCTACTTTCGCCATGGCGATTCTTGTTCTAATCTCTTCAAGGCATCTCCCATCAGATGTTATAACTGTTCCAAGATAATTGTACCGATTCACTTGTTGAAGAATATTTCCATTTACTTGTATATTACATTGTGGTACTTCGTTCTTCCTAGTGACGACCATAACCTGTGTCTTCCTACAATTTAATTCCAACCCCAGCTGCTCACTGTGTACAACAACAGCATCTACTAATTGTTGCAGATCCTGTGCATTGTCTGCAATCAATACTGTATCATCTGCATATCTAATGTTATTTATGTTTCGTCCTCCAATGCTGATTCCATTTAGGTCTTCTACATTTCTGAAAATATTTTCACTATATAGGGAAAAAAGATCTGGAGACATTACACATCCCTGCCTAACACCTCTCTTAATAGGTTGATATTGTCCTACTTCATTATCAATCCTTATGGCAGCTTGTTGTTTCCAATATATGTTTTTTATAAGTCTAATGTCTTTCCCATCAATTTGTAGATCTGCAAGCATATCCACAATGTTGACATGTCTAACTCTATCAAAAGCCTTTGTGTAGTCAATAAAGCAAAGATGTATATCCTTGTTTACTTCTAAAGCACGTTCAATAACTGTTCGCAGCATATACACAGCATTTACTGTACCCTTTCCTTCTACAAACCCACATTGTTCTTCCCCTATTTCAGGTTGTATTTTCTTCCTCACTCTTTGCATGATAATTCGTAACAAAATCTTTGTGATGTGACTCATTATACTAATTGTTCTATGTTGATCACATTCTAAGGTTCCTGATTTCTTTGGGATTGCAATAAATACAGAATTACATAATTCAGAAGGTATATCTCCAGTATCATATAATGTGTTCAGCAGTCTAGTGACTTGCTCTAGTCCAAATTCTTCTAAAGCTTTAATCATTTCTGTTGTGATGTTATCTGCACCGGGGGCCTTGCCAGCTTTCATATGCTTAAGAACATTTTGAACCTCCATCTTTAAAATTTCTAGTCCTTCATTATTAAATCTAATAGCATACTGTTCCTCTCTGTTATCATTATACAGGTCTTTCACATAATCTGTCAATACATGTAGAATCTGATTTTTTATATTATGATGTTGCCATCTTTAGTTTTTAGACAGCCTGTTGATGTACTTGTTCTTTTATTAGTAAGTTCCTGAATTCTTTTGTGCACTAATTTGGTATTTTGACTGTTGTGTTGTTTTTCAATTTCTAAGCACTTTTCCTCAAGCCATGATTCTTTTGCCTTCCTACATAATATTCTGACTTGTCTGTGAATTTCTTCATATTTGGCAGGATTATTTTTGTTGAGTCTTCTTGTTTCCATTAAGTGTAAAATTTCCTCAGTCATCCATTTCTTACGACCCACCTTCTTTAATTTTGGAATAGTTGTTTCTGCAGCCACATTGATTGAATTCTTTAACATTTCCCATTGATCATCCACATCCTGGAATAGGATCTCTAGATCAGACAATATTTCAAATCTGTTCTGTACTTCTATGTTGAATTTGTTTTGTATTTCCTTGTCATTACTCAATGTACACAAGTCATATTTAGTGTTTCCTGCTATATACTTGACTTTCTTCAACTTTATCCTCAATGTTCCTGTGAGCAATCTGTGGTCACTATAACAATCAGCACTGGGAACTGTTTTTGCTACTGTTAGCGCGTTTCTAAATCTTCTGCTAATGAGAATGTAGTCAATCTGGTTTCTAATCCTGCTATCAGGACTCCTCCAGGTCCATAATCTTCTAGGGTGTTGCTTGAACCAGGTGTTTCCTACAATCATTTCCTGTTCTTTTGCTCACTCTACTAGTCTGTATCCTCTTTCATTTCTCTCTCCTAAACCATAGTTTCCTACTGTGTATCTATCCCCTTGATTTCCTACTTTTGCATTGAAGTCCCCTAATATGATGTTTATTTCTGAATTTTTACATTTCTTTAAGGCAGACTCTATGTCATTATAAAATTCCTCTACACTATCTTCACTGGACTCTCCTGTTGGGGCATATACCTGAATAACATTTATGTTAAAAGGTCTGCCACTCAATTTAACTAGTAGAACTCTGTCTGACACGGCCCAATATCCCTGAACAGACGTTGATGTTTTCCGGTCCAAAATTATTGCCACTCCCCTATGTCGATCTTCACCTCCAGACTACGTTACGTGGTTAGATCTCTATTTCTATGTGTCCTGTCACAGCCTCTCATAATTTCAACTACCTGGATGATCCACGGGGACTTAGTGTAATGTTTAACTCGAACTTCCTTAAATGGAACATGTTTATCGAATACACTTAGAAAGGTCTTCAGCCAGTGGTCCAGCGCATCATCTGGGTCAGGAAGCTGGTAAACACAGTCCAAAGATGAGTTGAGCGTCTTGTAAAAAGGCATCTTGACTGAAGTTTTTGTAATTTCTATATTTTATACTTATATGTTTGTGTTTCGGAGTTTCGGTAGCTCTTTTCGACCACGTGCAACAAACCGGGTAGTGATCGTTCATTCCATTAATAGGTACAGTACATTCTGTGATGTTGTCAGTACATGCAGTATAAATGTGATGTATAAGTGTTGCAGATGAGTATGTTAATCTAGTGACTTGTTTGACTAATTGTTGGAAGTTATATGACTCTATTATGTTTTCCCATGTTTTGTTTGATTTGTTAGTGTCTATGATGAAGTCACCTAGCAGAATGATTTCTGCTAAAGACTACATCTATCATAGTGGTGAATTTTTCATACCAGATGTTTCCTGCACTGGGGTTTCGATGAAGATAGCCAACTACTAGGGGTATGCGATTTTGAAGTTTAACCTCAAGCCATAGCACTCAATCTCACAGGTTTCAAAATCTAGCCTGCGGTGGGCGTTCGGCGAATTAGAAATATAAACTGCAATACCCGTCTCTTGTTTCTGATAAGGATCTTTTCTAATAACTTTAAAACCTTTTATAGCGATGTCATCATCTGTGATGTTACCATTCAATCGACTTTCACTAACGCCGAACATGTGAAAATTTTGATTAAGTATAAGTGATAGTTCTGGCAGCTTCCCTAATAGATTGCAGATATTTAGATGCTCGACTCTGAGCCCATCTTTACTGAGCCAGTGTTCATACTTATTAGACATTTCAACAATGAACAAATATATACACATGGAATGAATACAAGTTACGTCCATTATTACAATATACACTCTAAAAAATAGAGAAATAGTACTATCTCTGTCGATATATAAAAATACGTACACAAATCAGTAAGGGAGAGCAGTGCGGACCCCCTCACTCACAGTTAAAACACAATTAAAAGTATTTTAAAAGATCTACAGCTAAGTACTATCAATTAAAGTAACGTCAAAATAAGTCAATGTTTATAGTTCCGTATAACCTAATACGTTACTAGATCAAGTAATAACCCAATAAGCAGATAAAACGTTCTAGGAGAGGCTCTTTCTTGTACTGAGATCCAGTTTAGCATTGTGCTAGTAAATACCAGGTTGTGTAGGTCCTTGGTACAGCGACGTCATAAGAGCTTGACGAAGTGTAGCTGGGCTAAAACATGTGAGGTGTAACCATTCTGGGTTACAATGAAATGGATAATGTTGATGTCTCATGGGTATGTAATGACTACCAACTACAGACGCTGGTTCGTGGCTAACAGGAGGTTGTGCTGGCACGTCGTTGTTGCTGAAAGTTGGTTCCTTGCTGGGGAGAATAGGAAACATAACTTCATAATTATTACCCTCCTGTGTGAAAGAGGACGTATCGTAAGGACTTGGTGTGGTGGAAGTGTCCCGTCTGGCTTGGATTTTAGGTGCAGTGGTTATGAGTGGTGTGCGCACTTCTGACCTATTGGTACTTGATGTAACGGGAATATGTCGTCTGGCTTGAGTTTCAGGTGGAGTAGCTAAAAGTGTCCGACGCGACCCTGTATTGGATGTATGGTGTGTCCGTTCTGGGTATTTGATATTTTTGGCGAACAAGCTGATATCCAATGTAGACAAATGTATTTGATCTTATAAAGGCTCTTTTTTGTGTGCACCAGTCTCGGATGTACGGATTGATGGCTCAATCCCAAGAGAGAAAGGATACTAAGTTCCTCTTTCCCAATGTGATCCTGCCCGTTTAATTATATTAACCTTTAATAGCTCAGTTTATTGAGTCCATAACTAGAGTCTCAGATAACCAAGGAATACCTCTAGGAAAACAATTACAAGTATTTCCCCTTTATACCCAAAATCCCCTTTTGGTGGTTCCTTGCCTCTCCTCTCTCAGTTAACGTAATTTTATTTAGGGTTGTCTTGATTAAACTAATTGACTATGACAAGTAACAAATACACTCATGAAAGGAAATGACTTCCTTCCCCCCCCCCCCATCATTTATTAACTGCATATTGAGTAATGAACAGCAGTACATCAAATACATACATGAAAAAAATCAGAAATCAATTACATCAAGATCTTTACATATATATTCAATAGTGACCCCCCTCCCCCTTCCTAAATATGATTGAGACTACGGGTAATTTTGCAGCTAATTTTCCTACAGATCCTCTGTGGTAGTAAATCTAAAACAGAAAAATTGGTCTGACCTCCCTTATCTTGACTGGAGAGTTCTGAGTTCCCTTCTCCAAGCAGTCAATGTGATTCTATGTTTATCTTGTAAGCTTCAGAGTGCTGGTCTTCCTCCGGTTGTAGAATAATATTGTTTTAGTTGGCTCTAGATTTCCATTCTTGGCAGGTAAATTATGGTACTTAAATGATACCTCTCCAATAAGACAAATGGAACTTTTGCAGATGGATAGGTTTCTGCCCCCGCTCACAGAGCATTTAGCAAAGTAGCTTCTATCACCAACGTCAGGTCTGGATCTAGCGGTACTTAGAAACTACCTTCATTTCAATGAAATGGCTTCACAACTCATGTCCACCACAAGATGTCAGGTCTTTGATTTGGTTGAGTTTCCAAATACACTGGCAGCTGCTTTTTTTGGTCCTACTATTCTCACTAGACTGTAATTTTCTAGCGTGTTCGTAGCGAGTTGAGAAGCTACCATTTTCCGCAGGCACAGTCGGCCTTTCTTCTGGTGGCAACGAGTTGTGGTTTGTACAATGAGGCCATGAAACCGGTTGTTGCTGTTTTTTTTTTATCTCAGCCTTTTCCGTTCCAAGTTTTGGCTTTCCCGTGGACCATGAGTCTGTCCTTGTAAATTTAGGATTGGAGAAGTAGGGAACAAACCAACGTTGTTGCGGGATACTGTTGAATGGATACTGTGGAGAATATTCAAAGCGTGGTTGCCGGCTTGCGAAAAAAATAATACATCACAAGCAGCCTGCGAAGTGAAGAAAGGCCTGTTATTGATAAACTGTATGTTGTTTTCAGAACATAACTTCTGCAAAATGTTGTTATTTATGTCATCTATACGACGATGGAGTCCATAACTCGGTGTATTGATGGAGGAGAAGAAAATAGACGAGTTAGGAAAAGTGTGACGTAATTCGTTCAAGTGTGCCAGCAGTTGAGACCTTGTGATTTGTTTGTTGTTGATGGTGTCGTTGATACAATGTGGATGCTTGCCTTTCTAACGTTATGATTTACAGCCAACCTGCTAATATGTCTGTTAGCCGGTCAACACCAGCACTAGGCAGTGGGATTATCGAAACAATGTCTTTGTCTGAAGTGGCCATCCGGTCGCTGTATAAGCCTTTCATTAAAGAATGGCCTATTATAACGTGTGTACAATCAGGTCGTGCTGTCTGTACATGTTGGTTGTCAGCACGCCTCGCCCGTTGTTTCATCCATTTACGATCATCAGAAGTCTTTATGTCTCCCGGTGATCCTTGTAGACATGTGTTATCCGTTGGCAGCATGTTATAGCACTGTACGTTTTCTGGTGATTTTTCTTGACGCCTTTCGAACCTATTGCTTATTTTGACGTTTATGGGATATACTGCTTGTTGTCGTTGTTTATCTTCCTCTGCGCTTTGAGGTGTTTGTTGTTGTTTATCTTCCTCTGCGCGTTGAGTTGTTTTCATAGTTGGTATCTGTTCTTGGTGGGACTGAGCTTCCCCAATATTCCCCAAGGATGAAACAGTTGCTTGGGAATTACATGCTTCTTCGGTTGAATCGGTTGAGGACATATTCTGTAAGGTTTGAACTGTTTTTCTCAGAAACAAATTTTCTTCTCGCAGGAGCGCGACTTCTGTCTTGAGAGCATTGTAATCACTGCTTATCTTGTTGTTTGCTTCAATGTTGGTTGAAACAGTGACAATGAGAGCCTTTAGTGATTGTTCTAATTCTTCAATGCGATGTTGACAGTCGCACGAATGTCCATTGATAGTTAAGATGCTATTGTTTCTGAGGCAGGTAATTCTTCAACAACCTCCACGTTGGGTTCATTGTTGTTCTGGATGCGCTCCATTGGGGTATTAAATGGCCAAGAGCACTGGTGGGTTGGCAGGCCTCGTGTTGATGTTGTCCTGGGCACTCGTCATATGAGTTAATTGACAAACATTGTTAGCTGGTGTGCTGTCTACAGCTGTAGTTGCGGGCTGTGTAGATTCGGTGAATGTCTGTATCGCGTTTTCAAGCTCGACAAAGTCTAGGTTTAGCTAAGAATTAATCTTTTAAACTTTTCCCTGTGCCATCAACTTATTCTTCGAGTGTTACAAATGTATCGTAATCACTAGCGTCGTAATCAGGTCTTCACAAAAAGGGCCCCACGCTTATCTTCTCTGGGTTCAATTTGTTCAAGCTTGTAGTAGTTAAGAATACAAGTTCGGAATGCCTCATGATGGAGTGTGTTATTGAATAATACCGTAACGCATTGGCCTGAGTTGGTGTGTTTGACGACTAGACTAGCGGGATTCATTCACCTGGATGGCTTGTTCTTGACTGCCTTCTCTTTGTTTGGTGTGTAAGTTTTATTGACAGCGGATCGTAAACCGGAACGAGAGAGAGAGAGAGAGAGAGAGAGAGAGAGAGAGAGAGAGAGAGAGAGAGAGAGAGACAGACAGACAGACAGACAGACAGACAGACAGACAGACAGGCAGGCAGGCAGGCAGGCAGACATAAAAGAGAGAGACACAGACAGCCACAGACAGACTGACAGACAGACTAACAGACAGACTAACACAAACATGCGGGTGACAGAAGAGTAGAGAGAGAGAGAGCGGGAGAGAGAGAGAGAGAGAGAGAGAGAGAGAGAGAGAGAGAGAGCAAAGGCTGCTGGTTGTCACGACAATAGCACCACTTGCTTCCATGGCATCTGAGCAGCTTCAGCGTGTCCATGCACTCCGCTTGCACCGGACCACAGAGCCATCCGTAAACAGCACTGCATCGCCGTCGCCAGTGTTGTCATAAATTTGAGCTATGATCTTAGTGTCTGCTGCGGTGAGACTTTGCTCCCCGTGAATTCTGGCAAGCGTGACAGGGACTGGCATTGTAGTACGGCTATCTGCGGGCAATGGTTTCCACTCCCTTTCTAGACTGATGTCTGTGAGTCTGTATACTTGCGGGATGACATTCCTCAGCCATGAAGCACGTCCCAGCCATGATCTGTCCCAGCCATGATCTGTCCCTCTTCAGTGATTTCCTGCTAGGTGTTAGCAGGACAGCATAGAGTTTGTGTTGTACATCGGTCTTCACTTTAAGGTGATCACGTGCTCTGGCCAGTCTTAGCGAGCTATTCATAGAGGGAAAGTCTAGTACAGTGGTTCTCAACCGTTTTTGGCCCGTGCCCCCCTTCACCATATTTTCAGAACGTCACCCCCCCCCCCCCCATTTCGTATTTCCTACCTAAAAATTTGGCCTGTGCCCCCTTCACCATATTTTCAGAACGTCATTCCCCCCTTTCGTATTTCCTACCTAAACATCCCGCCCCCGCCCCTACACAGTATACGTAATAATGGAAGCTAAATTGAATAGCACATACTAAAACAACGTCCACATACAACATGATTTGTGGGTCTACTTACTTTATAAATTGAATTTTAGAAGGGTGAGATGGACGGAATGGTACAGTATGAAGGGAAAAACAATATCAAGTAATCTGTTCTTGTATTAACGCGATCTTGAAATAATCTTAATCCCCCCCCCCCCCCCGGAAACCCTAAAATTTCCCCCTGAGGGATGAGGGGGAATTCCCCACCGGTTGAGAACCACTGGTCTAGTAGATGTCACACGGGTGGACAAGATGTGTCTCATAGCTGGACAAGGTGTGTATCCGGTGTATCACATGTCGCTTTGTTTGTGTATTATACCACAGAACAAGATAGAAGAATGCTCGGTATATTTAATAATATTGAATGTTGCATACCATTTGCAGGGCGTTGCCATTAATACCAGCTTGACTTTCTACGCAAATTTACGTTCAGTATTGGAATATATCGAGCACATGATCACGGGATCTCGCATGGGAAACCTAACTTCATGTGGACCTCATGTGGAGAACTAGACAAATATCAATGAATCAATGTGGAGCTCATGGAGGGAACTAGACAAATACCAGTGTACCAATGTGGAGCTCATGGAGGGAACTAGACAAATACCAGTGAACCAGTGTAGAGCTCATAGAGGGAACTAGACAAATACCAGTGAACCAATGTGGAGCTCATGGAGGGAACTAGACAAATACCAGTGTACCAATGTGGAGCTCATGGAGAGAACTAGACAAATACCAGTGAACCAATGTGGAGCTCATGGAGGGAACTAGACAAATACCAGTGTACCAATGTGGAGCTCATGGAGGGAACTAGACAAATACCAGTGAACCAATGTGAAGCTCATGGAGGGAACTAGACAAATACCAGTGTACCAATGTGGAGCTCATGGAGAGAACTAGACAAATCTCAGTGTACCAATGTGGGGCTCATGGAGAAAACTAGACAAACACCCGTGAACCAACGTGGAGCTCCTGGAGAGAACTATACAACTCCTAGTGTACCAATGTGGAGCTCATGGAGAGAACTAGACAAATACCAGTGAACCAATGTAGAACTCATGGAGAGAACTAGACAAATACCAGTGAACCAAGAGGTGAGAAAAATACGCTGACGATGGATGGGCCATACAATGAGAAAACTTGAGAACAGTATCACTAGAAATGCTTAGACCTGAACCCGAGGATCAAAATAAAGAGAGGAAGATCTAAAAATTGAAAACAGTGTACTTCCTTGGGTAATCTAAACACAGAAGCCACGAACAAGATGTTGCAGGATTTATTGCCTGGCATATTGCGCTTCATCTCATCAGGTACATACTGCAGAGTGATATATGATATGCAGTGAGCAAATTAATAATACTTCAGCTGGAACAATTAAACACATAGTGGAACATCTGTTGTCCCCACTGTCATTTCACGTTTAACACGAACACTGTCTGTTAGTTCCAGTCGGTTTTGTGAAAATACGGAAAAAGTTCGTGCTAAAGAAGGAGTAAAAGAGAGAATACGAGAGAGAAGAAAGTGGCGAGAGAGAGAGAGAGAGAGAGAGAGAGAGAGAGAGAGAGAGAGAGAGAGAGAGAGAGAGAGAGAGAGAGAGAGAGAGAGAGAGAGAGAAAGATCATGACATAGGCAGAGATTAAGAGAAATAGACATTTTGAAAAAGATACAAAGAAAGAGCGAAAGAGACAATGTAGAGACAGACAGACAGACAGACAGACAGACAGACAGACAGACAGACAGACAGACAGACAGACAGACAGACAGAACGAACGAACGAACGAATGACAGACAGACAGACAGATAGACAGACAGACAGACGGACGGACGGACGGGCGGGCGGATGGGCGGGCGGGCAGAAAGAAAGAAAGAAAGAAAGAAAGAAAGAATGAAAGAAAGAAAGAAAGAAAGAAAGAAAGAAAGAAAGAAAGAAAGAAAGAAAGAAAGAAAGAAAGAAACGAAAATTAAATCAAAGTTATGGCTTGTGCACTGACAAACAATTTTACCATAAATGATTTTGATAAAAAGAATAAATTAGCGTAATTGTTGTTGACAAACCTGCTTCTGGTGCGCTGACTACCCCAGATGGGCTTGCTGTCGTCATTTAACTATCAGTTGTGAAAGAAACAAACAACATTCATTCTCAGTGGTAAAAACACCCCCGGAGAGCAAGCACGACAGGTGTCTTCTGATTATCAGAAAATAGTCCCCCGTCCCCCCCCCCCCCCCTCGCCGAATGTTTCGGCCCCTTTAATTAATTTCTTTACAATCTCAAGGTTGCGGCCGGTCTAGGTCATGACTCTCGGACGTCTTTCTCCTGCTTGGGTATCGAGACGTTTCCCTGGTCGACATCGCTACGCGTGACTGCCCAGGAGCCAACATCGGACACCCACTACATCTACCAAGGACCGTGACTAACCGTGGGATAGCCAGCTTCTTCCTCCAGCAGTTGGCCGCAGTCTCCGCCTTTGCCTTGGTGGCTAGCTATGACCCTGAGAGTAGACGACATTGTTGCTGCGTTGCCTTCTTCGTATCCGGTTCACGACTTGCAGATTCAGCCTCCTGTACTCCCACCGTGGAAGCCAGCTCTTCATCTGGGCTGATTCTATTAAGGGTTGGGCCTCTTCCTGGACCCTCGCCCTCGCTGCGGGACGAGATCCTTGCAAGACTTACTACTCAACCACAAACGCTCGTTGCCGGCGCTTGGCAACAGAAGTTCCACTTTGGCTGACATTTCTGATTCTGGTGATCGATACACCCAGTATGCGGGCCCTGTTCTTCCCTGGTGGGATGGCTCCCGGCACCGTGGCTTTTGTTTCGATTACATTGTAAGCTTACAATGGTCTGGGGAGGTTTTGTGTTATTGAGGTTGTTCTTTTTGAGTGATCGTGACTCACATTGTAGGCCAAGTTGACCCATTTACTGCGTGTCCTTACCCTACCCCACATTACGCTTGCCCCATAGCCAGCCCGAGGCTTTCTCCGCTGCCTCGCCCAGTCTTTTACGTGCCGGTGTTCTTGTTTATCCCTTTACATCTAGCTGTTTCACCACGTTGTATGCAGAGTTGGTAGCAAGGCCTCTTGCACCCATCTCACTGGGGAATAATAGCCCGGCGGTATATCCTTCCTGTCTCAGTCTTGCACCCATCTCACTGTGGAATAGCCCGGCGGTATATCCTTCCTGTCTCAGTCTTGCACCCATCTCACTGTGGAATAGCCCGGCGGTATATCCTTTCTGTCTCAGTCTTGCACCCATCTCACTGTGGAATAGCCCGGCGGTATATCCTTCCTGTCTCAGTCTTGCACCCATCTCACTGTGGAATAGCCCGGCGGTATATCCTTCCTGTCTCAGTCTTGCGACGTGTCACTGTATTTCTCCATCTTGTAGGTGTGCTGCTCCTCGACTCTTGACTGGAAAGGAACAGTCAGCTGGATTAGTACTAACTGTTGAGTGGACGTAGAGCACGCTGCAATGTCTGGTCGCAACTGAAACTGCAGGATTTCCGGTGGGTATCTGCCACGGCCCTGCAGTTCTACTGTCAGCTCCCAGTCTGCAGGGCTTCCGAGCATGGATGGCAGGCTGTCAGGGCAGTGGATTTTGCTGTTCGACTTTTGTCCATCTTTTACGAAGCGTATCCACCCGGCTTTGACAACAGTCCCCTTGTTTGCCTGGATCTTGCTACATCCGCTATGGCTGCCGGTTAGGTGAGAACCTTGGTATGGCGCCATGTGAATAGGCCTTACCCAAGGGCCGCTCTGCATGCAGACAGTAAATCTTCTACGATCTGAGCCCTTTTGGTCTGCGTGTTGCTACACAGGGGACAAGCTGGGTCTTCGGATATACCCCATCTGACCAGGTTAACAGCTGATGACAGGTAATCTTAAAGTGATCTGACATGGAACGTATTCTCAACGGCACCAAGCGCCTGATGTAGCTCCATGAGAGGGACTTTTGCAGAGTTCCCTCCCATACCACCCACTGATCTTGTTGCGGCTGCTGCACCGCCTTCTAAACTCGCTTGTCGTCTTCACCTTTATGGATCACCTGAACCACCATGTCTCTGAGCTGCCTGGCCCACGCCTTTTACCACTATAGTGTGTCGCTTTGGCAGCCAAAGCCTTGTCTGTTGGACTGGGTATGTCCCATCACTTCCTTTAGCTGGAGCGAACTTTGCGCCGATTCGACTGCCTCGTCAATCGTCCATTTCCTTCCCATCCTCAGCGTCGGCTGGGAGCCGCTCATTGTTTCATCTTGGGAGTCGCGCAGCGTCATAGCGAGCCTGGCTTTTCCGACTTTGTATTTCTCGACAACAAACGTGAACGGGAGCACGAGTTTGGACTTCTTTGAGGACAACACTACGCCCGTCAGACATGGTGGCACCCCCAGCCGTTTCCTTGTAGCTTTGCTGGCTTTCTTTTTTAACACCTCTACCGTGCTCGTGCACATATCGTAGATGGGAAGTACCATAGCAGCTTCGGGATCAGTATGAACTGGAGGCACCAGATCTTGAACTTTCCGATGAGTTTGATCATATCGTTGGCTCCTAGACCGTTATCAGTTGTCCCGCGCATGTGTTGTACTACGTTAGTAGTATATAGGGTCTCTATCCATCGGAATGAGACATGCGGTATGAGCCATATGAGCCATGTCTCATTCTAGTCTCATGTCTCGTCTATGCCTCATGTCTCGTGGTGGGTGGGTTGTGGCCTGCCTCATGCCTTCCAGCTCCTTCCTGCTTTTTTAAGTGTCAGGTGTGGTTTTTAATCAGAGCATCGGAGTTAACAATGAAAAGATCAACTGAACTATGGCGCCAGGTTTGCTAATTGATTCAGAATATGCCAGCCGGTGTAATGCATTAGCTTCCCGTTTGTATAGACGACACAAGAGGTGTCAGGTGGTCGACAAACAAACGGAGTCGGGTGGTAAAGTGAGTGCAGTGTCGGGATGCAAGACACTCAGCAGGGTCGGTCGGCCCAGGTAGTTTCGAGTTTAATAAAAACACGTGACATGCGTAACTAGGTGGTCATTCGTAGTCATGGATCCTAGATGGAAACACCCGTTTACTTCCTTGATCGCGGGCCCATCGGGATGCGGTAAATCCGTCTTTGTACAACAGTTCCTGACGCATCTCCCAGACATGGTCGTCCCGATGCCAGAGGAGATTATATGGTGCTACGGAGAATGGCAATCCAAGTACGAGTCTATGAAAGGTGTTGAATTTAACGAGGGACTGCCCGACGTGGAAAAATGGATAGGTGATAGACGTCGGCTAGTGGTCATAGATGACCTAATGTCCGAGACAGATGATAGGGTAACCAAACTATTTACTAAGGGTAGTCATCATCGTAACCTCAGTGTCATGTATATAGTGCAGAACCTCTTTGGTAAGAACAAAGAACAAAGGACAATCAGTCTGAATTCTCATTACCAAGTCGTGTTTAAGAATCCTCGCGACGGGGCGCAAATTACGAGTCTGGCCAAACAGATGTATCCAGGCCGCGTGTCATATGTTCAAGATAGTTTTAAAGACGCGACAGCGACTCCACACGGGTATTTGTTATTCGACCTTAGACAGGAAACACCGGATCAGCTCCGCTTACGCAGTCGTATATTTCCTGACCAACACCAAGTTGTCTACGTCCCCAAGTAATATGTCCAACCGAATGAAACGTCACGGGGCCATGTTGCGATTTCTGGGTGAGGCGAAACCGCTGCCGTAAAGGCCGTAATTAAAACGGCTTCCCCGGAGCTCGTCCAATCAATATGTGAATGCTGTCACAATGTCTTAAAAGGGAATGTTCCTCTGACCCAGAGTCAGAAGCGCCGGCTGCAGCGACACAAAAACAGTCTGAGAGCGCTCACGGGTAAGAAACTGTCACTCAAGAAAAGGAAACAGATTCTCCAACAAGGTGGTTTCATTGGCGCCTTACTCGGCCCCATTTTAAATGTGTTGAAAAGTGTGGTGGGTTTGTAATGGCTAAGAAAATGCTCCTGATCGACCCTCGACTGCTAGAAAAACCATATACACCACCCGACACACTAAATGATAGCCTGCGTGACTTGGACCAACAAATGCGACAAGTCTTGGAAAGTGAAGATTTACCACCGCGTGAAAAAGCCCGAGTATACCAACAAACCTTGCAGCGGTACCTGAATAGACTAGATCAGTACAGACACAAGCCTTTAGGCCTAGTGGACATCAAGGAACAAAAACCCGAAGTCAGGACTTTGCCGGCAGCCGTCGTCGAGACAGCCAGTCAAATAGCCGAGACACCTAGTCAGCCTATTCAAGTAAGCGAGCCCAAGAGTCAAGTAACTGTCCACAAACCATTAACAGTCAAAAGTCAACTAGTCGAGACCACTCCGCCGTATAAGCTCAGGCGAAGCAAGAAGAAGAGTAGGATACCTACACCCAAGTGGGAAAAATGGCCGCGCAATTAAGAAAGTATTACTATGACCCTAAGATGCCCGGAGCCTATGGAGGGGCCTCCGCCTTAAAACGAAATACTAAACTGAAGAAAATAGAGGCTTGGTTACGACATCAGGACACGTATACCTTGCATAAACCGATCCGTCGTCGTTTTCAGAGACGGCAGACCATAACGGGTGGGATAAATCAACAGTTTCAAGCCGATTTGATAGATATGAGACTATTAAAAAGAGACAACGATGGGTTGTCGTATCTCGTGACGTGCATCGATGTGTTTAGTAAATATGCCTGGGCCATTCCAATCCAGAAGAAAACGGGGAAAGCGCTGGTGGAGGCTGTGAGTAAAATCTTTGATGATAGACAGCCGATAAATTTTCAGACCGACAAAGGTTCGGAATTTGTCAACCAGACCTTCTTAAAATTTCTGAAAGATCGAGGTGTGCATTTCTTTACTACCGAGAATGAAGACATTAAGGCGGCTATAGTGGAAAGATTCAACCGGACCCTGAAAGAAAAAATGTGGCGCTATTTAACCAAGACCAATGCACTGCGCTACGTTGACGTCATAGATAAACTGATCAGAAACTACAACAATTCGTATCACAGAAGTAATCGCATGGCTCCCAGACAAGTCAACTATACTAATCAAGAAGACGTGTGGCATAACTTGTACAGTAAGACAGACGTGTCGAGAAAAGTACATTTTACACCCGGGGACCGAGTCAGACTGGCGCAACCCAAACAAACTTTTAAAAAAGGGTATATGCCGTCGTGGACAGAAGAATTATTTACAGTCAGTCGCATAAACCAGACCAGTCCGGTGACATATGTACTAAAAGACGATTCGGGGGCAGAACTACAAGGATCATTCTACCGCGAAGAACTTCAAGCAGTCGGAGATAAGCAGGTGTATCGTGTTGAATCGATCTTACAAGAAAGGCGAAGGAGAGGTGGTGGTAAAGAGTATTTAGTGAAATGGTTTGGATATAATTCGTCATTCAATAGTTGGGTCTCAGACCTAACTAGATACCGAGACTAAATGGACGAAGACATTGTGGAAACTACTGTACTGCGCCCACAAAATAACTCACCCAGCGAAAGAACCTCATTCTGGCCGTTTTTTGGTCAACGGGTGCCGCGAACAGAGATTGTCTTCTTCTGTCAGATGGTAGTTATATATACCATCATTGCTGTATCACTATTCAATCTGTCTCGAAGCGACATCGAAGCAACCGAGGGTAAGGTGTGGATTGCGCTAATGAGTAGTTGTCTGGGTTACATGTTACCTAACCCTAAACTATGAGTTTCTACGTGACATTACCGAGCAATGCTTCACCGAATATGTTTCCCAACAACACTCCAGGTCACTATTTCGTCAAGTTACCGCAGACTATTGAGGTGAGTCAACAATACGAAGTGGGTCTGGCCGAAATTCAATTTCCCAACTACTACTGCAACGTGCTAGAGAATGAAGTCTGGATAAGATACACCGCACCCAATGGAGAAGTAGTAAGAAAGACATGTCCCCCAGGTCTCTACAACTCACCAGACACATTTATAGCTGCGCTGAATCGACTAATGAAAGATCGGAAGGTGGACGACCAGCTTTGTGTTCTATTCCATTTCAACAAGGCAGCAAAGAAAGTCAGTGTAAAAATACTCGAGCCCGGGGCCACTGTTACCTTTAGTGAAAAGTTGCATGAGATATTAGATATAATTGAAGCTGAAGGGGGGATAGATGTAAATAACGACCTGCAAAATGTCTACGTCTACTGCGATCTCATAGCGGCAAGACCAGTCGGAGACGTCATGATCCCACTACTAAGAACGGTCCCGATCATGAATCAGCTCTCGAACTCGGTGTTTCGCGCCTACGACAAACCCCACTATGTCCCACTGAGTCGGTACTCCTTCGATATGGTGGAAATCCTTTTAACCACCGATACGGGCACAACGATCTCATTTACAGCTGGAACTTCAGTGCTAACGCTACATTTTCGCACTCGGAAACAGTCAGACCTGGAATAATGGTGAAATACGTGGCGCTACGTCGAAATCCCAAACTGTACGAAGACTTTTACTGCAACCAAGCTGGACATGGCATGCCAGTGTTTGTGGGTGGTCGGAGTCAGAGAGGACGTGGTATCGGTAGTTTCTTCAGTGGTCTCGGTCGCACGATTCTACCCTGGTTAAAGACAGGCGGTAAGGCCTTACTCAGAGAAGGTGTCGGTACCGGACTGAAAGTGGCCCAAGACGCCTTAGCTGGTAGGAATGTTGGGGAAGCCTTTAAAGAACACGCTAAGCAAGCCGGTCAACGCTTACTGAAAGGAGCTGTCGAGCATGTTAGCCAATCAGTTAGCGGTATTAGAAGAAAGAGACGGGCAGCGCCACCTGGTAAACCTAGTAATCGTATAAAACTAACCCCCGCAGCTCGCCGAGCTCATAAGAAGAAGTATTCGGATATCTTCGCATAATGGCTCTGATTCACCCCAACTCTTGTGAGTGTCTTCATTCTGGTCTGGATCTGTTCACTGTGCCTCCCACACAGACGGCGGTAGAAGAGGGGCAGTGTGTGGAGATACACCCACTCGCGTCACTAGCTCCAGGCGCACCTATAGAATTTACCATCTCTGGTTCCAGTGAAGAGTATCTGGACCTGTTTAACACTTTCTTACACGTCAGAGCTAAAGTCACACTACCCAATGGTGACAAACTACCACCCACGGCCGACGTCGCTCCAGTCAACTATTACCTCCACAGTCTGTTTTCTCAAGTAGACGTCTCACTCAACGACACGCTAATCACCCCCAGTGAAAATACATACCCGTATAGAGCCTACCTGGAGGCCACTCTGAACCATGGAGAGGAAGCCAAGAAAAGTCATCTCTCAACAGCCCTCTATTACTATGATACAGCCAAGTTTCTCCATGAGACTCAAGGTGATAACAACAAAGGATTAAAAACAAGACGAGAACTAGCCAGTGAGAGTCAAGAAATAGATATGATGGGTCGACTACACGCCGACATTTTTGTGCAAGACCGCTACATGATAAACGGCGTGGATGTGAAAATTAAGCTGACCCCTTCGAAATCCACCTTTAACCTCTTGGCCCCCGACGGTGCTGTTGGTTATTCATCTATTATAACACATGCCACTCTGGTGGTTCGTAAAGCCAAACTAAATCCGGCAATCGCTCTCGCCCATGAGAAGCCTTGATGAGAGCCAACGCGAAACTACCGATCAAGCGTGTGGCATTGAAAACACTAGCTATCCCACAAGGAATGCTATCTCATACCCAAGACAATCTGTTTATGAGTCAAACACCCACTCGTATAGTGATTGGTCTTATTACATCAGCCGCCTTTAACGGTACCTTCAAGGCTAACCCTTATAATTTTCAAACCTTTGGACTGACGTATCTGAACGTAACTGTCGATGGACGATCGGCCACCAGCAAACCGTTAACCATTGACTTTGAACGTAATCAATACGTACGAGCCTTTTTTGGTACCAATCTAGCCATGGGTCTGGTGGATAAAGACGCCGGTAACTCAATTGATTATACACAGTATAAACATGGCTATACTCTGTATGCCTTTGACCTTAGTCCCAGTTTACTGGACGGAGATCAGTTTGAAATGCCGAGGACCGGTCCCCTAACACTGGAATTTAAGTTTAATACACCCACCCCAGAACCATTACAAGTTATCGTCTACGCCGAGCACGACGGAATAATTGAAATTTCCAAGACCAGACAAGTACTAACAGATTACGCTTCATAATGGATACAGAACAGATTACCCACATACTGTTAGCTGATAGATATGTTCGCCGGGTCCAGATCAGAGTATGTGCTCGCGATCAGTTGCCTAGACAAATAGATAGAACTAAACCAGTTGCTTTGGTGGTAAACACAGACCCTAGTAATCAACCTGGGTCCCACTGGGTTGCTCTGTATTATGACGGGTTAGGCAAATATGAATACTTTGATTCTTTTGGTTTACCACCCTTACATCCCGACATAATAAAATTTGTGGAGAAACATTCGGTTAGACCGCTAATGTACATTACGCGTGTCTTACAGGATGTACTGAGTAACACCTGTGGTCTTTACGCTATCTATTTCATCAAGCGGAAATGTCGTGGGGCGAGTATGCCGCGTATTCTGCAGGTGTTTTCAAATAAACAAAGGGTCAATAACCGGCTTGTAGGTCGATTAGTCAGCCCGGCCAGAAATGTCACGCAGCTGTTGCCAGTTAATGTAGGTCAACTGGTTGTGAATAGTTCTCGTTGAAACCGGTTTATCTGTAGTTCAACTACGGGTAGATAAAGCCGTGGTTGGTAACACTCGCTTATTGTGAACCGAAGATGACTACCGAACTCAAGACCGTGCCTGCCAACTGCGTCTATATGACTCGTGGTGGTGAAACTGTTAGACCCGTGGGGGATGGTGTCAAGGCAGTATTTGTTTCATCCTTCAGAGGTGCGACTACATTGCATGTTCGTCGCTTCTTTGGGGAATCTGATAAAAAGTATCCGACCAAGCAGGGTTTGACATTTACTCGACAGGAATACGAGCAATTGATATCGATGCAAAGTGGGATTCTAGCTGATTTTGACAGACTCGCAACTGTACCAGGTCCTAACAGTGTTCAAGTCAAACAATTCACTAACCAACGTAAACCAGGGACTAAGCGTGCTCAAGCCAAGCCAGTCACTAATGATGTACAAAGCCAACCAGACTACCAACATTTATCCCGTCTACAGTATTCAACCAACCTACCAGAGGTGTGACGATTCAAATAACCAGATGTCAGCCTACCCAGCAGGCGATAACTACACAGCCAATGACAACTATCCCAATATGTTTGATGTACCCGACAGCCAGCTGTTTAATGGTCAACCAACCTATAGCCCGATGTGTGAGCAGAGCCCACCAGCAAAGAGAGCAGCTACCGATGACCAAGCAGACAATTGTATAACACTAGGGGACCCAAGAAAGAAGAGACAACGTGTATAACTATTCGTCTATGAAAATAAAAAAGAAAAAACGAAAAACTTTGACTTTGTTATTTTTTTGTTGTTCCATTATTGTATGTGTTTGCAGATCTGTTGTAGTCCAATGTATTGGTATCTCTTTGTGGTAATGTACTTGTGTGTATGTCTCTGTTCTTGTGTGATATTGTTCTTGGTTCGTTTTGTCTGTCTCAATTGGTCCACAGCTATGAAATCATTCAACATTGATTCAACATGACAAACAACCTGGTGCTACAAACCACGACGAAACAAGAAAGATGAACACAGGATGAAAACGACATGAAAACAAGGCAAGAAAGAGATGAAAACGACAGTCATACCACTGAAATAAACAACAAACAAAGCAATATTGGTTTTCATAACTCTTTTATTTTTCAGCAAGTCCACTATGGGATACATATTCAATAGTGTACAAAATATATTCAACAAATATGACAATGGTAGTGATATCACAATGTATATTTTCAGCGTATTCAATACAAAATACATTAAAACTTTTCAATCTTTTTACAAATAGTATTCAGTGAAAATCCAACAGGGGAAACATGTGACAGTTAACAACGTACAGAATCAATAACATAAAGTAACAAAGCATAAGCAATTTTATTGTCATAACACACACTCAACAGTTTGCAAATCATAAGCAATTTTATTGTCATAACACTCAACAGTTTGCAAATCATAATCAAGACTATATGAGGATTTTAAACATATGTACATCAATATTAAAAAGTACAATGCTATGTACACACACAAAAGTCTTTACATATCCATCTTATGATACATATTTTACATTAATAAACAGCAACCTCAGCAGGACAAGGGTGTGAACGTTAAATGTCTAGCGGCGAGGTGGTGACATTGTCTGGGTGTACTTGTCTTTTAATGTATAAATAAGATAGAGAATTTCTGTGTTGTGTGTATGTGTACATGGCAGAGTCGTTAATTTTGAAACCGACATTTGTCCCCCCACTAGCTGTCTGTATGTACCTCTAAAAATGTGTCTTTGTTTAAGTGTGCATTGTGTTGTTTGGTGAGTCCTTTTGTACTTGTTTTATTGTACTCTCCGTAACAATGGTATGTTTTACTGCACAAGGACACCATTCCTGTCCCCTCATATTCTAATTTAAATAACCCAGGGGTTCTCCTTTCATAGATTCTAACACTCTTACAGGCCTGACATGTATCATCACTAACTTCATGACTGGAGCATGTCTCGGCCGGGAACCATGAATTATAGACTTTAGTGTATTCTTCTATAAGGTGTGGTCTAACGGCTTCGGCTAGTGTGGGTGTGCTTAGCGCTAAATACAAACTGTCTGTATCCATTTCACATAACTGAAAATCTTGCCTATCAATAAATGTATCTATGAAATCATAATAAAACTCTAACATTCTTAATTTGGCGTACTGGTAAACGAAAAAGCCTATCTGTAAAGGGAGATCCCATACTGTCCTCTTTTTTAAGCATTCAACCTCACATATATCGTCGGTCAGTGGAGTCAATTTCTTAAACAAGGGATTGTTCACTAACTTGGTTGTATCAACACTCTTACAGTAAGATACATCTGTATGTTTGGCCTTATTGGTTAGGGTCTTGCCATAGGCTGCATTACCCAACAACTTCATCGTCTCGGCCTTAATGGCCTGGGTATCATCAATGTCACCTTCGCGTCTGGCATCCGACACTTTATCCCCAAAAGTTTTAAAGCAGCTAACAGGTGTGTACTCAATGATCTGGTATATGTTTGTGACCACTAAACCATGTGTCAAGTACCATTTTAATAATGGTGTGGCCAACAAGATTTTTTCCCCACTATAGCTACCTATAAGTGTCCGTCTGGCACTTGTCAACCATTTATGTGACTCGGTGTACGTATGCATAAAGTCACCTATATGTTCTCTACCCACCTCAATGTTCTTGAAGATGGGTGTCATCTCTGAGAAATGGTCTCTGAGATCAGCTGGCACCTCAATGTCACATTCGACTAACCCAAAAAGTGTGTCGGCTTTTACAGCCTCTAGAATCTTCGTCTGGGTTATGGGGAAGCGCTCAAACCAGGGTTTGGCGGTTGGGAAGTTGGTCTTTATGAACTCTTTTAGGTCGTTGTCAGTCATTTTTAGCGAATGCCATTCACACTCCCACATTTCTTTTACAGTAACGTTAGCTTCTTTATCTAGATAGTTATGTATCTGTTGTGTCTTGGCAAATAAGTCTGTCAACTTTTTGTTGTTTACGGGGTTAACGTCTCTATTCTTGGTCAAAGGGCAGTCGGGGTGTCCGTGAAATAAACATCCATGGAATTGATAAGCTGTCTTATTCTTCTTATCCCATCCATCTACTCTAATATGCTTATCACCCAATGCCATTTCACCCCCACTAAACTGTGTTTTCAATTCTATCTGTTTTGTGTGTTGTACCCACGTTAACCACTCCCTACTCTGTCGTGCAAATTTGTTTATCTTGTGTGCTCTAAATCCATTGTCTGCTTTTATAATAGTCGGGAAATCGGTGGGCATTTCTTGCATGATAGCCCACAGGTAGAGAGCATTAGCATCATAACCTTTTACACTCTGAACTGGTTTATCTTGTCTACCTCTAATGCTTGTTATGTCATTTTCATGGTGTCTATGAAAGATTATTGAGGGTCCCCTACAATGTTATTTCTAATAGTGTCATGTACCTCTTTCTGTCGAATACCACATAAAGAAAAGGAGATGTCTTTGGGGAGGGTCCTAAACAGGTATTTTAAAGTGACCCCGGGGACAGAAATGGCGTCCTTAAACATGTCTACCCCTAACTCACCGTAAAATGTAACCTGTTTTTGTAAGGCACTGAGAAAGGGATCGACATCTTTGTTGTTGTACCAGATTAGAAAATCTTTCATTGTCTTCACCTGGTACTTGTCCCAGACCTTCTGACATTCTTGGTACTCTGACTCTGTAATGTTGGTGTTTTTAAGTTTGGAAAAGAAGGCTGTGTGTGGGGTTAGCTGTGTTTCCTTTAATTTATCTAAGTGTGTGATGTATTCATAGCAAAACTGGCCTTTTGTCTCGGTGATGCCATATACCGCTAAATATTTTGCATAACTGAACCCTGGCGCTAAATAGTTGCTAATATCTAGGAATTTTAGCTTTTCAGTGGCGATACACATAAAGTTATTGTTTATTTTCACTACAAATTTTAAAGGGGATTGTTTTACACAGTGCGAGATTAAAAACGGTTTAATTATGTTAAGATCGTATTTCCCAGAGTTGAACCCCAGCACCGGTAATTCCATTAGATAACCATCTAACCTATCAATTAGTTTGGTTTTCTGTAGTTCCTCTAATTTTTTATATACCCCATCGAAAACTACCCGTAGTTCTGAATATGCTTTCTCAGCGACTTGAGTCAGATACTCAAACATTCTGTCCACTAACTCCTGGGGGTCACCTGATGAGATGAAGCATACAGGTGATTCAAACCCGGGGACATTGGAAGCTACTGAACAACTAAGGGGTATGTGTTTAGCTAAGAATTTCGTAGATTTGGTTTCCCTGGGCAGATTATTACTTTCAAAGTAACATTCGTAGTCGAAGGCGGCTCTGTATGGGTATACATAGCCAGGGTCTTCTTTGAGCCCATGGTTTGACAGTATTTCACATATGGTCTGTGGTGGATTGTACACCCCGCCTTTGAACCATTCTTTTGTCTTACCCCCATTGCAGTTTTTACAGTGTCTTTCCATCCTTGACACCTTGTACCATAACTTCCCACACTTATCGCAACCAAAGGTCCGAGATGCCCTATCGATATCCTTAATATACATGAAATGATCTTTAAACAATAATAGTCTTAGGGTTGCTTCATATTTCCCACTACTTCTAAGTTTGTGGATCAGAACCTGGGTCTCGTTGAACTCAAAAATATCGATATTAAGACCAAAACATTGCTCTAAAATAGGCATGTCAATTAGCTTAATCCCGGGAAAATTAACTAAAGAAGGTATATTTTGATGTCTTCGCCACTTCTCAGTTAAATCCCGTGTGTCTTTCGTAAGATTCCCAACTTTAGCACCCCTAAATACCGCCAGGGCTCTGAAGAAACAAAAATTATCTGAGTATGGTTTAAGGCTAGAGTCTTGTTGCAGTGTGTTAATGGCTTTATTTTGTGTGATGTGTGTGGGAATATCAGTTAAGCAACAACCTATGGGGAACTCGGGAATATGAAAAACATAAAAGGATGTGGCCGCTACTGTTTCTATTGTGTACTTGGTGTCTGGCCGTTGTTGAGTAGCATATGTAAGAATATCGTGTTCGTGTACGGTGTTGATAAAAGTATCAAAGTCCTGTTTGTTGTTTATAAGCTGTGGGAGATTTAGTACAGAGGCGTTGTTTGATGATGCATGGAAGAAGTGAAAGTCTTGTGTCTCTCGGTGTCTAAGGACGCTGTGGTGGCTGAGGTTTATTTTGAAGCGAGTAGTTTGAGTATTGAAGATCTTATTCAATGTAGAGGTCCAATTGATAGGGTGCTGTGTCAATGGACTAATAAAGAACGTGTAGATAGACAGATGCTTGTTGATTTTGTGGTGTGTTTTGATAGCTTCCCAGTTGGCCCTGTATGTCTGTTGCATGGGTAGTGGAAGTTTGTGTAATGTATATAATTCTTCGGCTTCTAAAAGGACTGCTTCCTCGTGTTCTAACTGCTCTAGAATATTTGAGTCTTGTTTCTGCTTTTTAGCATTGTGTGTCTGTGTTGAGGCTGGTCTTTTACGCGATGTTGATGCTACTGGTGCTGATGCTGATGATGATGATGATGATGATGGTGTTGATGATGATGCTGATGACGATGACGCGGGTGTAGTGTCTATGGCTGTCTGGTGGTATGTGCGTGTGTGTCTTTGTAGGTTGTATTTTCTATTAAATTGTTTGCCGCATATATGACATTTAAGCATTTCATCAATGGTGGCGTGAACTGTCTTAGTGTGACGGTTTAGCGTGTATTTTTCCTTGAATACTTTCTCACAGATAACACACGGGTAGCCTTCTTTCTGTTGAGGGGTGGCCATATTGATTTTTTTGACGATAATACGATAATTCACGGTTAGGTGATTGATAGTAGCAGATTGCTACCAGATTTCTATAGTTCTACGGCCTTTTGTTTTTGTTAGTAGTAGATACAAGGATACAGTTTCTTTGTCTTTCAGTTGAACACGTACACCTGTGAAAGTAGCAAACACAAACCTGTTAGTGACCAGCAATATTTTTTACTTTTCATATTTTTTAATCAGCTACTGAACGCTAAATAGATATGTGTGTAATATACTTTGCGCTGAGTTGCCACTAGGTAACCAGTGTCATTATACAGTTAATATGTATAGTCAATATGAAGGTAAAACATATTTGAGTTAAATTAATCACCTTCATTTCATTATAGTTGGACACCTGGTCTAGCAATTATATTTGACGATTAAGAACTCAGATGGTTTCGATCAAATTTTGTTAACGCTGAATATGAAAGACCACCAGAGCTGAGTGAAATTAACCGAGAGCTGAATAAATAGACACAGCTTCAGTAAAAGGACAACCACCGCATTAGTACAGAAGGGGACGCCACAACGTCAGTTTCCATTAAAAAAAAAAAAAAAAAAAAAAAAAAAAAAAATTCTTTTGTTGTCTTCCTATCACTAGTCCATAAACCATTAACCTATGGTTATATCTATCAGAGTTACCAGTATTCACACAAACATACATATGTACACATATATACCGACATATACATATATACACATGCCGACCTACACACAGACATATATACATACGCATACATCTATGCATACTCACGTATACACATACATATATACATACTCACATATACATATTCACATACATGCATACATACCTGCGCGTACTATCAACTCGTTGGTGGTGACCCGTTTGTTAGGT
The DNA here is from genome assembly GCA_963921405.1 of Cepaea hortensis. Taxonomy (NCBI): domain Eukaryota; kingdom Metazoa; phylum Mollusca; class Gastropoda; order Stylommatophora; family Helicidae; genus Cepaea; species Cepaea hortensis. The sequence continues at coordinate 126,116,513 of OY992882.1, read as the reverse complement.
TAGACACAAGGCAATACTGGTTGTGGACACGGTCGACTTTCTGGCTGTGACCCTTCAATAGCTTATTCACAAGGCGATCTGTGAAAATATGAAATAAAACATTACTATTCAGCTCCACCAAGAAGCACTCAGGTACAGGGACATGTACGTGTATAAAGTCTTCAAACGAGGTTCTATATGACTGGTCCAATCTTGCTGTAACGACTCACTTTGGTTTAAGAATATGTTCATGTACTTGTATATTATGTAGTATTTCTTTCTTAGAGACAACTATTAATTCTAACCCCAGCTGTTTACTGTGTGTAACAATAGCATCTACTAAAGACTCCCAAACAGACTCAGTGTCTTATTAACAAATAAACACAAGGGCATGAATAAGACGTGCATACGGTAGACGTATTAACCATACACTGTTACAAACAATAGGTACAAGGCAGAAAACACGTGAAAACGATAAGTATAAAAGCATGCAACCTTACACCCAGACACCCAGACACCCACGAACACAAACGCCTACACACATGCAGACATACATACGCCTACACACAGAAGCGAACACGCACACACACACACATGCAGACACACATGCAGACACACACACACTCACACAAATACATACGCACGTAACCCCTCGCACACACACACACACACACACACACACACACACACCCAACCACCCATACACACAACCACACACGCTCACACGTACACACCGTCATACACACAGACACACAAGCGCACATGCACTCACACAACACATACACACATGCAGACATACATATGCACATAACCGCGCACACACACACATACACACCCAGCCACCATACACACAACCGCATACGCTCACACGCACACACAGTGATACACACAGACACAAAAGCGCACACGCTCACACGCACACACAGTCATACACACAGACACACAAGCGCACACGCTCACACGCACATGCAGACACACATGCAGACACACACACACACTCACACAAATACATACGCACGTAACCCCTCGCACACACACACACACACACCAGTGCACACATACACACACACACAAACACACCAGCGCACACAGACACCCACGAACCTTATACTCACCCCCATTAGTTGTGGTCCAGGCCTTGTTTCATCCCGGTGTATTAGCTTCAGCTGGCTGCCAGAATATGAATTTTACAGCTCATATTCCACAGGTTTTATACACCTGATGTGTCCAAGCCCACCTGACACCCTTTATTCAGGTGGTGATATTGTATTCATACGCCCACATCTGTCGTCTGTAATAATGTCTATAACCCGTTGTTCCCAATTAGGGGGAAAATGAAGCCAGCTGATTTTTAACAGCTATCGCCAGTTTGTAATTACAGCTTTTGTCGGGAATATTTTGCAACGGCTGAAGATAATATCTAGAATTAAAAATGTCTTTGTACCACATCGAAATATGTTACCATGCAGCTGGTTGAGTTATAAAACAATAAGGTACTGACTTGCCGCCGCTGTGCGCCTGTTTATGTATTGTGCTACTAAAGTACCGGTCGAATATAATTAACTTTATCTTGATATGCGCACAATTTCCTCCTTGTGTTTTATCGAGTGTTGCAACATCTGTTGTGCGATAATCATCATACTGGTACGTCCCAGCTTGTGTGCCGTCTATACAAACGGGAAGATAATTAATGTATTACACCGGCTGACATCAATACACAGATGGTTTTAATGAAAGGACTATTTTACCGCAGCTGGAGATACAATCTCGAATTTACAAAATAGACTTTGTATCATACACTTTCATTACCATATTTCCTTGTTGAGTTTGATGAGAAATCGGTGCGTTCTACCACAGCTGTTGTATGATAAAGATCATGCTGGTTGCCGGGTTTGTTATGTCGTCTATACAAACGGGAAGGTAATTAATGCATTACACCGGCTGACATCTTCTGAATCAATTAGCAAACCTGCCGCCTCCGTTATCGAACTCATCTTCACTTAACCTGCCCACCTAGTTCAGTTGATCTTTTGCACAGTTTCATTACCATATTTCCTTGTTTAATTTTGCCAAGTGTTGCAACAGCTGTTAGATGATAAAGATCATGGTGGATGCCCAGTTTGTTGTGCCGTCTATACAAACAGGAAGCTTATCGCCACGGCGAAGATGAAAAAACATATTGACCAGTAAAAAGATGGCAATTGCTACAAGAAAAAGAGTGTTGCGCTGTTACATAGAACCTGTAGTTTTGTATGAATGTGAAGACAATGAGCAGTCACACTGAATCTGCTGGCTGTGAAACTTAGGTTTTTTGAGAAAAAAGCAAAGCGATACCGCTGCATTCGCTTCTCTGGCACCTATGTTGGGTATAGTTAGCGACCAGTGGTGTGATTCGAATCGCCAATGATACCACCTAGCTTCGTTACACACTCACCCACTGCTACACTACCCCACCACACAGTAGGATTCGAACCTGCTCACTACCCTGCATCCCGACACTGCCCTCACTTTACCACCCGACTCCGTTTGTTTGTCGACCACCTGACACCTCTTGTGTCGTCTATACAAACGGGAAGCTAATGCATTACACCGGCTGGCATATTCTGAATCAATTAGCAAACCTGGCGCCATAGTTCAGTTGATCTTTTCATTGTTAACCCCGATGCTCTGATTAAAAACCACACCTGACACTTAAAAAAGCAGGAAGGAGCTGGAAGGCATGAGGCAGGCCACAACCCACCCACCACGAGACATGAGGCATAGACGAGACATGAGACTAGAATGAGACATGGCTCATATGGCTCATACCGCATGTCTCATTCCGATGGATAGAGACCCTATATACTACTTACGTTCTTGTCTGCAAGAGAGTAATCGCACACTTGGACGAAACTCTTGATGGGTTCCTCCATCACCATGGGGATCGCCTGGTTGGCCACCTTGAATGCAGTTGCCACCATCTTGCCCTTCACGACCGACAGGCTTCTCGACTTCTTGGGTTTGAAGCTCATCCTGCACCAATCGATCTGTTGATCCAGCCTTTTGACCATGCTTTGAGCATAACTCTCATCTGGTGTCAGGATTATCGTTTTGTCCAAGAAGGCCTTGAATGGCGACATTCTAAATTCTTCCTTGAGTCTCGGTCCTTGGGCGTAGCCAGAAGCCGCAGCCAGAACGACTTGATTGGCCATGATAAATGATTCCACCTCTGTGGCTTGGCGTTGACACCTACTGTAGGTTCCTCTGGCGACACCAGCCCTTTTATCTCTCCGATTGTCACGTCGCGATGTACAACCAAGTGCGAGTGTACCAGATGCTCCCACAGCTCCTCTTTCTAGACGCAGAGGTTGCCGGATCATGGCTGTTAGAACAAAGTTTCTTGCGAATTGGAATTTGTTCGCGGAAACAAATTTTCACATCCTCTCCACGTTCTTTGACTGTTTCTGCAGAATCGTTCCGTTCGGCAGCAGGCGCTGTGTCTGGCTTTGAGATACTGCCACACATTTCGCAGGCCCTCATTCTTACTTATTTCTGCCTTTTTAAATCGTATCTGAGCAGCTCTCTTCTGCGCTCTCACCTCAGTGATTAGGTGTTTTGCTCCTGCTCATCTGCGGACTGTTAAGCTTCTTCCTCTTACTGCCACCAAATTGACGCAGGCAGTGGAGGTATATCATTTCTCACAATCTCTCTGTTTTCTAATTCAACGGTGTATCTTTAAGTTCTCCATCTAATACTTGGGATAGAATGATCTCTTGGCGTCCGTATGCCTTCCTTTCGCAAGCAGGTGGTTGCCATAGTGTTGGTGGGTTAAAGATAGGCTCGTATTATTAGACCAACCACAGGCACTTTCTTGTCTAAGCGTTTCACAAACCACAAATAAACATTGGCGAGATCGTTTCAGTGCGAACATGCATTTTTAATTAGTACCTCACGGCGCACAGCTCCGTTGTTGACCCAGGTCGTCCCACTTACTGTGTTACGTTGTCTATTGTTGTCATACAGGTATCTGTTACTGGGGACTTATTCTACAGTCCCAGGCTGGCGTCACGGCCGTTGTAAATCTGCTTACAGTAAATGCTAAACTCCATTCTGTGTGAATATCCGTACACTGAACATTTCACGCTAGACACACAAAGATGTCTTCATTAGCATCTTACCGTGAGTCAACGGCATTCTAGTCGTCGAATATAATTGCTTGATGACTGACGACTCCACTATAATGTTGTTTCATTGACTCCGAACACTTGATGATTAGAATTCGTTGCTAGATTCGGTCTTTATATCGGAGTTTGACACTGGACTTGTTGATTCATCTGTTGTCGAGACCAGGATGGCTTCCCAAGTTCGCCACGATCATTCGTGGCTTGTCATCATCCGACCGAGTCACTGTGTCCGCATGATCACTACTCGCGACCGCACATATTTTGAGCCTGTCATGAGCTGTGTTAACTTCATCTCACTGACCGTTGGGCTTGTTACCTCTTTCTAATTCTGTTGATTTCTTTAACTTCTGTCGTTATTTATATTAACTCTCTTATCCTATGTTTTGTCACATGGCAGTGGTAACTTTATTATCACGCGTGGACGGTCAGAAAGGTGCTCGGTGGCACTGCCAGAACGATCAACATGAATATTTTCAGCACTGTGGGTTTCGCCCTGACAGATCTTCTACCGACTCACCTGCCACTTCAGTGACTGAGTGACTTTGATCGTCGCGTGGTGCACTCGTGCACTTCTTAAACCCCGCGTGAATTCGCATCCCCCGCTGCGTGGTGAAGCTTGTACCACAGACACAGCCAGCCCGGACGTGAGGCTGGAGTTGAGGCCCGCGTGTCGTTCCATACTATTACCGTTTGGGCACCAGTGGATCCATCATTCTCCTCCCCCGCCCCTCCCCCGCCCCTTCTCGGTAGATCCTGGGGTAATTTATTCATTTGGTTTGTTGTGCGTCACGGCATAGAAATGTGTCAGCACATGACGACATGATGCATGCTGACGTGTTATTCGGGGTGGTGAGAATTGCAGAAGCCTGGTTGTGTGTGTGTGTGTGTGTATGTTCGTGCGTGTGTGGTGTGTGTGTGTGTGTGTGTGTGTGTGCGTGCACGCGTATGTGTGTATGTGTGCGTGCGTGCGTGTGTGTGTGTGTGTGTGTGTGTGTGTGTGTGTGTGTGTGTAAACAAACATTTTACACCAACAGGAATAGCAAACACTGTACACAAATACGGATTCAAATATTTGCACATAAACTGGTATAAGAAACAAGTAATTCACATATATCAATATGTTCAGACAGAAACAGGGGTAAGAAAACTTAGTACACAAACATGAACATATTTACACACACACACAAACACGCACGCACGCACGCACGCGCACGCGCACGCGCACGCGCGCACGCGCACGCACACGCGCACACACACACACACACATCCACTGTGGACAAACATTTGCAGCAGTTATTGGCCTTACCAGCCACACTCGCCACCGATATGGGTCTTAGTTATGAAGCCTTTTTGGAGCACAATTTACCAAACTATCGTCTTTCAAGACGGGGGTGGGTGCCAATGAAATGAACACACACACACACACACACACACACACACACACACACACACACACACACACACACACACACACACACACGCACACAAGAACACACGAAAGCACAGACACATTAGTTAGTTAGTTAGTCGCGGTTCCAACTTCAAAGCAACGGGTTGTCCCCATTATGCTCCGTTCCTGTGCCAGTGAATATCACACAAAACGCTCCCCACTGCCCAATGTGAAAAGTGGAAAAGACAGGAGTCTCGACAAACAACATCCCCCACAGATACACTGTGCATAATTCCGCCGCCAGAATGTCAACACAATAGTCCCCCACGAAACATCCAGTTTATCTCTGATGGGATCGGCAGTCTTTTTCCCATCTGGATGTTTCCTAGATGTTCACCAACACAGTCCACGAAAATACAGTTCATCGTCGATGGCAGTGGCAGTCAACCAGAAGCCCAGCAGCCACACATTTCTGCATAAGGCAAAAACCGGTCAACTCTGGGACATAGCCAGCTGCCATCGCTCCGAACATGCAGTCACGTTCCAAAAAACCTCGGGCAGATTCAAAAGCATTTCACACGAAACTCACAGCTCACAGTGTCGCGCCACTCACTCACTCAGTAGCAGGGCGACGGAACCATCAAGCCTCCTTAGTCGCCTCTAACGACATGCATGGTACGCTACAGTGTTGCTATTCTTTGCTTCCCTTATGGGCCCCGGCAACACACGGGAGGCACAGAGACATATCAACACGAACACGTGTATACTACAGAGATCAGGCATTAAATAAACAAAGATAACAGTAAATCTCATGATGCTTTGTACATAATATCTTCTTCACCCAAAGAATTATAGAGGATACAAACAAAACAATCGCAACCACCACCATTTCATGTGATAACTTATACGAAGCCGTGTCGGTGATTGTCATAACTTCACAACTTTTCTTGAGCACTGATGGCATTCGAAGAAAACCGAAAACAGGGGAAATATGCTCAAATAGATAGAATCATGCATTGTGACGAAATATATCACAAAGATACAAACAGTGTACGTTTTGTATTGTTTACCGTTGTATGAAAACATTCAGTGTTTCCGATGTCAATCTATATGCGGAATAAAAGCAGGAAAACAATGCTACGTTTCCATCCCACGGGTGAAACCCATATGATTTTTGTTTTATAAATAACGGCAACTCTGTGACCAAACCTTGTTGAAACTGAGTTATCCCCCATATAAATCTCTGTCATTTGTCATTCCATGTAAACCAGTCGATGCACCAGAATGAACACCTGCGACCAATAATTTCTTCCTCCTAGAAGAATTATAATTTGGCTGAAAATGCCCAGAAATTTGTCCGTATCATTTACAGTGTTATGCTAGCATTTATCGTGTCAGGGCACCAGACATAAGCACTCGGTGTGCACTTCATTGATAAACGGCTGGATTGTCTGCAGCAAGCCCGCCCGCCCATCTCCTGGCACTTGTAGGGCTATCATTATGAGGATAAAATGGTATTTGAAACATTATCCAGCTTGATGATATATTTCATTATTGACCAACCCTCCAGGCATTGCGGTGCAAGGCTCAAATAGCAACAATTACGCGGAACAAGGTAACCGATCTACTTTAAATAAAGTTATAGAACCGTGGCATCAACTTCTCGTCAGGCTGTGATCACCAGGGCTGAAATAGAACAAGGGAAGTAAGTGGAGTTACTTAAACTAGACTTGAGTGGTGTCCGTGGGCCCTGTTCATATATTCACAACCATCATATCTGATTGTTCATATAATAGCATCCATCATTGTCTGCTTGTTTATATAATCGCATCAATCTTAGAGGGCTCAAACGACGGGTAAATTGTTCTCGAATCTTCTAGGGTTTAGTAGTGAGTGTAGTCTTAGATGTGCGGTACCGTAGTTTACTGTAATCTGACTTAGAGTCATGTCACGTGCTCTAGTCTGACGTGCAGAAAGATCATGTGGGGTCCTTTTAGTAAAGAGAGTAAATTGAAGTACTTGGGTATCACGTTTGACAGGTGTTTGTCTTTTAAGGATCATGTGGAGGATTTGGTGGTGAAAGCTGGTAGGGGACTTAATGAGGGCTATGGCATGAGAGCTATGGCTCTTTCTTCAGTTAATAATTTATGTCATTGAGTATGGTAGCCATGACGTGCTAAATAAAATAGATAAGCAGGACAACATCATAGTTATGGGAGACTTCAATGCAAGACTAGGACATAACAGAGTGGGCATAGAAAAACATCTTGGAGCATTTGGAGACCAACATAATGAAAGAAATGATAACGGAAGTAGACTGATAGAGCTATGCAGCCAACACGACCTCTATATAACAAATACATTCTATAAACACAAAGACTCGCAAATATACACCTGGTATAAATGGAACGATCTAGATAATAAGAGGCAAATTGATTTTATATTAACAAAAAATAACAGAAAGAGAAATATATTAGATCAAGGGCAGTGCCCAACTTAAGTAAAAACACAGACCACAAATCAGTTATTGCCACAATAAGAACTAACAGAAGAAGAAAACAAAGACCAGGAAAATACATGCCTTGCGAATCAGTAAACTTAAAACACCTCAAAGACGAGAGAGTGAGAGGAAATTATGAGAAATAATTAACTGAAATCTTTGTAAAATTACCTATAGAAAGAAAGACGGTGGAAGAAGAATGGGAGATGTTCAAATCAAGCATTTTAAATACTGCAAAAATAACACGTGGAACCACGAAAAAACGCAAAACACGGATAAAGATAATAACAAGTTGGTGGAACGCAAAAGTAAAGAAAGCTGTAAAAGACAAAAAGGAAAAAAATATGAAAAGTGGTCGAAGAGCAAATAGGAATGCGATTACATAGAATATAGAAAAGCGAGAAGACATGTGAATAGAATAGTAAAGAGAGAAAAACAAAAAGACTGGGTGGGGTATGGAGAAACCCTAAATAAAAACTACAAGGAGGCAACTAGAAACTTCTACAACAAAGATAAATGCAATGAGAACCAGAGGAGAACCCTTTGACCCAACTGAAATAATTAACAGCGAAAATGGAGAACTAATAAGTGAACAAAAACACATCCTAATAAGATGGAAACAGTATTTCGAACAACTTCTCAACATCCGATAAGATATCACAGGAAATCAAGAAACCTACACAGATGCCACCGAAGAACTAGAACCAGACATACTGAAAGAAGAAATTATAGCAGTCGTCAGACTAGCCCCATTGAACAAATCACCGGGACAAGATGAAATACCAAATGAACTAATTAAAGCAGCAAGAGAAATAGGAACAGCATGGCTTCATAGACTATTCAACCATATTTGGGTAGAACAACAGACACCACGAGACTGGAGAAACGCCATAATTATCCCAATTCGGAAAAACAAAGGCAGCAAAAGCGACTACATACAATACAGAGGAATTTCACTGTTGATTCATACTGGGAAAATATTTTGCAAAATTCTTGAGAAAAGATTACAAACTACTATGAAACCCAAGCTAAGCAAAACACAACTTGGATTTAGGAAAAACAAAGGATACACAGATGCCATTTTTGCTCTTAGACAACTTATAGAAAAATCACTCGAATTCAATGAAACACTCTACTTAGCCTTTGTCGACCAAGAAAAGGCATTTGATAGAGTAGATAGAAACAAGCTGTGGGAAATCTTTAAACTATATGGAGTGAGTACACATCAAACAAACCTATGTAGAAGCTTATACAACAACAGTGAATGCATAGTGAGAGCAACTGGAGGACACTCAGAACCCTTCACCATAAGATCCGGAGTACGACAAGGTTGTGTCCTGTCCCATCTCTTATTCATAACATATATAGACAACATATGTAAAAAAAAAAAAAAAACAGCCAAACAGAGACCACAAGAACATCGCATAATGAGAACACGGAAGAAGAACCATCTTCAAATCTAACCATTAGAGGACTCCTGTTTGCGGAGGACCAGGCACTAATAACAAAATCAGAAGCTGAATTACAAGACAACATGAATAGTCTAAATGAAATGTGTAGGGAACATAACATGAAATTAGCACAAGTAAAACAGAGGTCATGACTGTAACAAAAGAAGACAAAGCAACAACGATTCACCTAAACGAACATCCCTTGAAACGAGTAAACAATTTCAAGTACCTAGGAAATATAATACCATCAAATGGCAAATCAGAAGACGAAATTGAAAATAGATGCAATAAGGCAAACCAATTCATTGGACAAATGGCACCAATACTAAAGAACAAACATGTATCAATAACTACTAAGAAAGCACTTTACAACACAATCTTCCTAGGAATTCTATGTTACCAATGCCAAACCTGGACAATGACAGAAAAAGGGAAAAGAAAAATCACAACAACAGAAATGAGATTCCTGAGAAGAATACTCAATGTATCAAGAAGAGATAAGATCAGAAATGAAGAAATCAGGACTAAAGTGGGGGTTAAAGCAGCACTAGATTTTATTAGAAAGCAGCAAGTCAAATGGTTTGGCCATGCAAGTAGGTTACCAACTAACAGTATACCACAACATGCAATGATGTACAGACCAAATCAAATCAAATCAAATCAACTTTATTAGGGTCACAAATTGGGCGCGCAGGCCCGTCTTACATTCAGCCCTTCCAATCACTCGTCTTTCGTTCATCATGAGCATTATACATTTACATAGTAAGAAAAATAAACATTGTGAAATTAATATTGTAAACATAAACAAGGCTAATTACCATGTTATGAGGCCCATCTCCCACCTATCGATACATCACCCCACCCACACAACACCCCCACCTACCCACACACACGCGCACCAAGGGACACATACACAACCCCACCTACCCACACACACGCACACCAAGAGACACATACATACCCCACCAACCGACCCATCCCCCTCCCACACATCCCCCACCCACACACACACTGCCCTCACCTGATCCCCCAACCAAAACACACTCGCCACACAGAGGGAAGCAGAGGAAGAGGCCGACCACGTAAACGATGGACGCAGTGAATAACAGAGTCCATGGGAATATCGATACATGAAGCCCATAAGCGGGCACTCTCCAGCTGTTTATACTTCACCTCGACACCGCAAGGTACAAGAGGAACATGATGAGATGAGATGAGATGAATATGGTTTGGTGCTGCTGACAGTATTGAAGAGCCAGCTTGAAAGGTTGGAGCGCATACAGAATGCTGCGATGCGGGTAATCCTGGGGTGACAAAGGACACACCAATTATATGCATGAAGCATATCCTGGCGCTACCAACAATGACGGATAGGCATAGGGTCCTTCAGGCCAAATGGTACCTGAGAGTTGCTGCAGATAGGGATCACCCCCTGCATGAAACATGAAGATATAGCCAAGGGTCATAGACTAAACGAACGAACGAACGAACAAACTTTATTTTCGAAGGGTAACAAATTGGGCACGCAGGCCCGTCTTACATTCGGCCCTTCCAATCACTCATCTTTCGTTCATCAGTGCATAGTGCATTCACATAGGAAAAAAAACATTGTCAAATGAATGTTGTAAGCATAAACAATGCATGTTACCATGTTATAAGACAAATCCCCCACCCACCCATCTATCCATCTGCGTGTCCCCCACACACACACCCACCACCCAACCACACACATACCCACAGGCACATACATGACCCCATCCATCTACGCATCCCCCAACCAACACATCCCAAACACACCCCCACATACATCATCTCCCTACCCACACACACACATCTCTCACCCACCACACATCGCCCACTAACCCACAAACCCAGGCACTCATGCATGCAACCACCCATCCATACACAGACACACGCACACATCCTCCACCCATCCCATAACCTGCCAACACTCACCCACCCACGTAACCTCCATCACCCACCCACACACCCCCAAACACTCAACCAAACACACATCCCCCAACCAGATTTCCAACACCCACACACACACATATTCCCGCCAACTCACATATCCTGCACTTACCCTCACACAAAACACGAACCCACCCACACATCCCCCACTTGCACACATATCACCCACCACACAATCTTCCCCACCCACACATCCCGCACCCAGACATCCCCTCCCACCCCCAACCTACACACACTCACCCTCCCACACATCCTCCACCCACCCACTCGCCAACCATCCCACCCCGATCTCCAAACCCCAATCACACATCCCTTAACTACACATCTCACCACCCATACACACACGCACACACACACACACACACACACACATCTCCCCACCCATACACACATCCTCACCCATCAATACATTCCTCATCCAAAAACACACACCAACCACTCACACACTCCCCACCACTCACATATACCCCACCGATACACATTCGCCTTCTCACCCACACGCGCATTCTCCACCCATACACTCATCTCTCACACACATCCACCCACTCGCGTACTCATCTATCAACCACTCACACCCATACATCACCCACCCACCCATCAACACATGCATCTCTCATCTACCCTCCCACCCACACACACCCCAACCACCCAGCCAAACACACATCCCCCATCCTCACATATATCCTTCATCCACCCGCACATCCCACACCTCCCCAATCCCACTCAACACACCACCCATAAAAGCATCCCCCCACACACACATCCCCCCACATTCATTCCCCATACACATCCCCGCCCACACACACAAATCTCCCCACCCACCCACACAACCCCCACCTACAAACATCCTCACCGGCCACACATACATCCTCCACCCACACACATTTATCCCATCCACACTCACACACTCAAACCCACACAGACATATCCCACTCACAGACACACCCCCACACCCATCCGCAACTCACACACACCTCCCACACACCCATTCACCCACCCAAATACACATTCCATACCCACACCCCCAACCAACCAACACCCACATACTTCCAACCATCCTCCCAAATATCCCCACCCACACACACATCCCTCACACACATACATCCCCACCGACCACACATCCCTTCCCCCATTCACACATCACGCATCAACCCACACACAACCCCCACACACAACCCCTCTACACATACATTCCCCCCCCCACACACACACACACACACACATCCTCACATCTAGACACTTACATGATGCCTCACATGATCACTAAAACTAATAAGAACAAACTCCCACACTTTACACACAGTTGAGACACTGACGATTGTCGTGAGCATTCTCGCAAAAATTGTAAGAAATGGAAGAAACATTGTACATATACATTGTGTAGCGTAAAAAATAAGACGAGGCAGGTCCTGAATGGCCCAGGCAGAACTATCTATACGTCAGGTGTGTGATCTAGAGACCATCAATCGTGAAAAAGAGTGGGTTGGTGTTCCGGAAGACATAACGGACTGGCACAATGTAATAGTATCACTGGGTCATGAGTACAGAGAATGGGCAGCGGGCCGCACTGAGTTTGAAGTGCAACAGCTGATCCAGAGCAACACACATCAAGGTGACACAGTCATCTACACCGATGGGTCAGTGGTGAGAAACAGACGTAGTGGTTGGGGGTTTTATTGCAAAAGCTAATGGACGAATCTTGAAAAAGAAGAGTCTGGCATATGAGACTACAACCTCCAGCATGAGAATGGAGGTGGAAGCAGTAACAGCGGCATTCCGTTGGTTACAGGAGACTGCTGCAACACACATTTCATTCATTACGGATTCAAAGAGTATGCTTAGTAAGGTGGAGAAAGGAATGTTTCGTGTGGAATGGCTATCGTCGTTTCAGAGGTCACAGATTGTGAGAATTGTATGGATATTTTGCCCTGGCCATGCGGGTGTACGGGGGAATGAACAGGTTGATAGGCTAGCAGGGAATGCACCTCTTGGTGGTAGATTGCCTATGGACAAGGGGTATGTGGTCGTGCGCTTGTGGGACCAGGTGAAGAAGGCTGAGGAACAGATTGAGAACCCATATGTGGAAAGAATAAGACTGCTGGGGATCGACAGGGGTTCTGGAAGAATCTCAAAACCGATAGGGAAGACCAGGAGAACTTTTAATCAAATAGCGATGGGAACGATATGTATTATGACTCTTCGCTGGCTGTTGAACAAGGGGATTGAGCACGTATGGGAATGTCCTAAGTGAAGTGATGTCGGTTCTTAACTCGACTGAACTCAACTCATGTGGGGTAATTTGATTCCCTCTTTCATCACGGACTGACTATGTTTACACGTGTGAACGTTCTGTATGTAAAGATCTTCTATGTCTGTCTGTCTGTCTGTCTGTCTGTCTGTCTGTCTGTCTGTCTGTCTGTCTGTCTGTCTGTCTGTCTGTCTGTCTGTCTGTCTGTCTGTCTGTCTGTCTGTCTGTCTGTCGGTCTGTCGGTCTGTCGGTCTGTCGGTCTGTCGGTCTGTCGGTCTGTCGGTCTGTCGGTCGGTCGGTCTGTCGGTCGGTCGGTCGGTCGGTCGGTCGGTCGGTCGGTCGGTCGGTCGGTCGGTCGGTCGGTCGGTCGGTCGGTCGGTCGGTCGGTCGGTCGGTCGGTCGGTCGGTCGGTCGGTCGGTCGGTCGGTCGGTCGGTCGGTCGATCGGTCGGTCTGTCGGTCTGTCGGTCTGTCGGTCTGTCGGTCTGTCGGTCTGTCGGTCTGTCGGTCTGTCGGTCTGTCGGTCTGTCGGTCTGTCGGTCTGTCGGTCTGTCTGTCTGTCTGTCTGTCTGTCTGTCTGTCTGTCTGTCTGTCTGTCTGTCTGTCTGTCTGTCTGTCTGTCTGTCTGTCTGTCTGTCTGTCTGTCTGTCTGTCTGTCTGTCTGTCTGTCTGTCTGTCTGTCTGTCTGTCTGTCTGTCTGTCTGTCTGTCTGTCTGTCTGTCTGTCTGTCTGTCTGTCTGTCTGTCTGTCTGTCTGTCTGTCTGTCTGTCTGTCTGTCTGTCTGTCTGTCTGTCTGTCTGTCTGTCTGTCTGTCTGTCTGTCTGTCTGTCTGTCTGTCTGTCTGTCTGTCTGTCTGTCTGTCTGTCTGTCTGTCTGTCTGTCTGTCTGTCTGTCTGTCTGTCTGTCTGTCTGTCTGTCTGTCTGTCTGTCTGTCTGTCTGTCTGTCTGTCTGTCTGTCTGTCTGTCTGTCTGTCTGTCTGTCTGTCTGTCTGTCTGTCTGTCTGTCTGTCTGTCTGTCTGTCTGTCTGTCTGTCTGTCTGTCTGTCTGTCTGTCTGTCTGTCTGTCTGTCTGTCTGTCTGTCTGTCTGTCTGTCTGTCTGTCTGTCTGTCTGTCTGTCTGTCTGTCTGTCTGTCTGTCTGTCTGTTCAATATAAAACACAACCAGAAACACCTGTACACTTGACACTAGAAGACTAGGCCCAACAGGAAGTTCAGGTCCGTGTCAAACAACCTCAGCCTCCCTCGGGAGTTGACCACACAACCACCGGACCAGCAGGCCAGTGGGCTAGCCACTGAGCCGCCGGGGCTCAGCAAGTGTGGAAGAGAAAGGACAAAGTACGGTTAAACAGTGCCACTGCACTCTAGAGGGGGATAACTACGGCTACATGTGCGTTTACGGTCTAGAGTAGGGGTCACCAAACTACGGCCTGCGGGCCGGATCCGGCCCGCGACGTCATTTCATCCTGCCCGCCGTCGGTACTCGAACTTGCTTGATATAACGTATGAAACACGATACGTTGTGATACAATTTAAATGTACTTATTATGTTTAGAATAATAGGAGATCTTCACACGTACGGAGACCTCCTGGCTGCAATGTGTCCTATATTTATTATATTCAATTATAAATTATTGTATCTAGACTTACTTGTTTATTGCAATATTTGCTTATTTCGCGCCATCCCAAGTCCTTCCCCTGCTCGTTGTAGCGCCGCCAATGCTCTGAGGTTACCATGGTTTCCATGGCAACAAACACACACGTATCATTCCCTCCCCCAGATGCGTCCGGCTGTGAGCACAGGTCCTAATCTCCAGAAATATTAATTTCTTTTTGTCATTCATTCATTTTATAGGTATGTAACAAGGGTTTCTTTGTTTGAACTGCAAGTGTGAATAGAGGCAATAAAGCAGCAAACATAGCATAAAATGCCATAGAAGGCTCGTGTTATTGCGAAAATATTATCCCCAGCTCAGAAGAATGCCCCGGTCAAGGTGTTAATCGAGCTGGTCTCTAGGCCAGTGGAGCAGATCCTTACGCAAATGTTTACGTTGCTCAAGGAACTCTGTGCGATGATCCAAGTGTTTGTCCTACTTTACGTAATAAACCAGATGAGCAGAAATGTTGCATGTAGGCGATTTCGGTCTGTTTCGGCGGAACCCCTGGCTGCCACTCGCGGAACACCGTTTGAAAAACTCTCCTCTATGATGTTTATTTAGGCCGATCCTATTTATATATTTTGAAAACCATATTATGTGATATATCCTATTACCAAAGGTACACATAAACTTTATATGTACCTTTGGTGAGCCGAAGCTTCACCAGTGACCCCTAGTCCTCTGCTTTTCTTGTGCTTCAATAGGATGTTAATTATGCTTCTAATTCAATGTCTTTTTCATTTTCATATCCCGTGTACTTCCCCTTCATTATGGCTACTACGAAAAGAAAAGTGGACGCCGAGTGTAGCATTTTCAATGAAGAATGGGGAATAAAGTACTTCTTTGTGGAAACAAAGGACCAGAAAACCAATTTCCTAATATGCAGCGAACGTGTTGCCGTTTTAAAAGAGAGTACAATATTCGGCGTAACTACGAAACAAAACATCTATCAACATATTCAACATTTTCTGGAAAGTTACGCCCTGAGAAAAATGAGTCCAAGAAACGTGCTTTAGAAACGCAGATAAATCTCTTCACGAGAAAGTGTGCTTACAATGAATCTATCACTCGTGCAAGTTACAAAATAGCGCATAAGATGGCAGAACGAGGAAAACCGTTTACTGATGCAACTTACTCAAAAAGTGTATGGTGGAAACAGAAAATAACTTGTGTCCTGAGAAAGCCGATTTGTTTGGAACTATCGGCCTTTCAGCAAGTTCAATTGTGCGAAGAAAAGAAGAACTTGGAGAGAACATAGTGCTACAGATACGCAAGAAAACTATGAACTTGTTGTGGTATTCTCTGGCGCTAGATAAATATACTGATCTCGAGTAGGTCACAACCTTTCATGTTCATTTGTGGTGTCAATTTGGACTTTCGAATAACGGAATAGTTGGCATTCGTTTGCAGCATAAATGGAACAATAACTGAAAAAGACATTTTCATGGAAGTGCAAAATGTTTAGCACGACTATAACCTTCAGTGGAATCAGCTACGAGGTGTTAAAGTTGATGGAGGAAAAAACATGGCTGGAGTGAGGAAGGGTCTGATGGGACAGTTTAAGACTCATTTGGAAGATTTGCAAATTCCGGGCGTTCTGCTCATACACTGCATCATGCATCAGCAAGCACTCTGAAAGACTTAAATATTTCGTGTGTACCAAAACCAGTTGTTTTTGCTGTGAACTTCATTCGGGGACGTGCACTCAATCACTGTCAGTTCCAGGCTTTTCTTGAGGCAATTAATTCTTAATTCTGTGACTTGCCTTATCACACATCAGTCAGGTGGCTCAGCTGCGGTAAAGTCCTGTTTCGTTTTCACAAGCTCTGAAACAAAATAGATGTTTTCCTCACTGAAAACGATAGATCTGACCTACAACTGTCAGATCCTACCTGGCTGACAAAGTTGTCATTTTTGGTCGACATCACATCCCACATGAACGAACTTAATTTGAAACTTCAAGGAAAGCATAACTTCGTCTGTGATCTCTACAGATTCATCAAAGGATTCCGGAGACAGTTGTCATTGTTTGAAGCACAACTGTAAGACGAAAACGTTTCTCATTTTCACTGTTTTAAAGAGTTTTGCGCTACAATCGCCGAAGATGTCAACCTCGATTTCGCGAAAAAAATTATTCGTGACTCGAAGAAGCATTTTTGGAGGGATTTTCAGAATTTGACAGAATTGAGAATCATTCTTCTTTTCCAGAATCCGTTTGATTGTAACCTTGATGATGTGCCAGTTGAACTAGAGTTGGAGCTCGTTGATTTGCAAGCAAATGACTTGTTGAAAGAGAAGCACAGAGAAGGAAAACTTGTTTAATTTTACCGCTGCTTGCCTGATGTTGAGTTTCTAATACTGAAGAAATTTGCCGCTGGTATGGCATCAGTGTTTGGAACAGCTTATGTCTGTGAGCAAACATTTTTAAAAATGAAGTATGCGAGGTCAACACATCCAATGAGATTGACTGATGAACATTTGAAAAGCAATTCTCTTGATTGGACGCAGCAATTCCAAACCAAACATTGATGCTATCTTGAAAGCCAAATATCAGCTTCACAAATCTCACTTGTAACTGATGTAACTATCATTTTTCTAACGTCGCCTTCTTTGATAACTTTTTAAGTAAATAAATATGTTGGCTTTCTTTGTTTTGTGTGTGTGTGCTGCCACTCACCCATGATTACCTTAGTTTTTCGTCTTTTTTCCCAGAGCTTTCGTTCTGGCTTGTAAGTATTGTTAAATTTACTTGCATATCCTTTACAGTACTTTTGCAGTCAACACCAGCATTTTTTGTTTCTGTCTGCTGCCACATCGCGCTCAGCTGTGTTTCGAAAGCGGGTATACGGGATTACGAACTGCGTCCGTAAGATCTTCGCCACGGAGACCGGCGCAAGTATTGTACAGAATGTGTATCCGGCCCGCGCTCGTCATTTTGTCAGTTATCCGGCCCGCGGTGGAAAAAGTTTGGTGACTCCTGGTCTAGAGATAAGACGGGCAGGCCAAATACGGTTCTATATACGTCTACACTTCAGGGCCGAACGAGAGTTCAATGTTACAGGTAAGTGCATGGACTTCGTTGCACCGGGTTTCATTCCACACGACCCAATCTCTGTCAGCAGAGCTGCTTGCCGCCAGCTGACAACGTTGCATTGTGCCCGAAATTGTTGATTCCAGCCAAGTTGATAGCATGTATGTATTTTAGAGTGACCTGGATAATGCAGAAATGCAGAAGCTCAGAAATAAATTAACATCAGGAGACTGTAATGCTGGTTGGACAGTAGGTAATGTTGGAAATCAACAAACTGATTAGACAGTAAGTAATGTTGGAAACCAACAAACTGGTTGGAAAGTAGGTGCTGTTGGAAACCAACAAACTGGTTGGACAGTAGGTGCTGTTGGAAACCAACAAACTGGTTGGACAGTAGGTGATGTTGGAAACCAACAAACTGATTGGACAGAAGGTAATGTTGGAAACCAACAAACTGATTGGATAGTAGGTACTGTTGGAAATCAACAAACTGATTGGACAGTAGGCACTGTTGGACCAGGTAATCATAATGAGCGAGGAAGCAAACTTATAGAGTGGACCCAAAGAACATCCTATGACTGATGGAAATATCTTATATCGGTAACATTCAAGGAGATTATGGCACGGATGAGTGAACAATAGGTCCAATGTCCATGGAGATTACGGCATGGATGAGTGAACAAAAGGTCCAAAGTCCAAGGAGATTATTTCGTGGATTAGTGAACTATACGTCAAACGTTCAAGGAGATTTTGGCGTAGATGAGTGAACACTAGATCCAACGTCCAAGAAGATTATGGCGTGAATGAGTGAACAATGGGTCCAAGGTCCAAGGAGATTATAGCGTGGTTGAGTGAACAATAGGTCCAACATCCAAGGAGATTATAGCGTGGTTGAGTGAACAATAGGTCCAACATCCAAGGAGATTATAGCGTGGTTGAGTGAACAATAAAATAATAAGTCCAACATCCAAGGAGATTATAGCGTGGTTGAGTGAACAATAAGTCCAACATCCAAGGAGATTATAGCGTGGTTGAGTGAACAATAGGTCCAAGGTCAAAGGAGATTATAGCGTGGTTGGGTGAACAATAGGTCCATGGTCCAAGGAGATTATAGCGTGGTTGAGTGAACAATAAGTCCAACATCCAAGGAGATTATAGCGTGGTTGAGTGAACAATATGTCCAAGGTCCAAGGAGATTATAGCGTGGTTGGGTGAACAATAGGTCCAAGGTCCAAGGAGATTATAGCGTGGTTGAGTGAACAATAAGTCCAACATCCAAGGAGATTATAGCGTGGTTGAGTGAACAATAGGTCCAAGGTCCAAGGAGATTATGGTATGGTTGAGTGAACAATAGGTCCAAAGAGATTACAGCGTGGTTGAGTGAACAATAGGTCCAAGGTCCAATGAGATTATAGCGTGGTTGAGTGAACAATATGTCCAAGGTCCAGGGAGATTATAGCGTGGTTGAGTTAACAATAGGTCGAAGGTCCAAGGAGATTAATGGTGTAGTTGAGTGAGCAATAGGTCCAAGGTCCATGGAGATTATGGTGGGGATGAGTGAGCAATAGGTCCAAGGTCCAAGGAGATTATAGGGTGGTTGAGTGAGCGATAGGTCCAAGGTCCAAGGAAATTATAGCGTGGTTGAGTGAGCAATAGGACCAAGGTCCAAGGAGATTATAGCGTGGTTGAGTGAGTAATAGGTCCAAGGTCCAAGGAGATTATAGCGTGGTTGAGTGAGCAATAGGTCCAAGGTCCAAGGAGATTATTGCGTGGTTGAGTGAGCAATAGGTCCAAGGTCCAAGGAGATCATAGCGTGGTTGGGTGAACAATAGGTCCAAGGTGCAAGGAGATTATAGCGTGGTTGAGTAAACAATAGGTCCAAGGACCAAGGAGATTATGGCGTTGATGAGTGAGCAATAATTCCAACATCCAAGGAGATTATGACTTTGATGAGTGAGCATTATGTCCAACGTCCAAGGAGAATATAGCGTGGTTGAGTAAACAATAGGTCCAACATCAAAAGAGATTATGGCGTGGCTGAGTGAACAATAAGTCAACATCCAAGGAGATTACAGCGTGGTTGAGTGAACAATAGGTCAAGGTCCAAGGAGATTATGGTGTGGTTGAGTGGACAATAGGTCCAAAGAGATTACAGCGTGGTTGAGTGAACAATAGGTCCAAGGTCCAATCAGATTATAGCGTGGTTGAGTGAACAATAGGTCCAACGTCCAAGGAGATTATGGTGTGGATGAGTGAGCAATAGGTCCAAGGTCCAAGGAGATTATAGCGTGGTTGAGTGAACAATAGGTCGAAGGTCCAAGGAGATTAATGGTGTGGTTGAGTGAGCAATAGGTCCAAGGTCCATGGAGATTATGGTGGGGATGAGTGAGCAATAGGTCCAAGGTCCAAGGAGATTATAGGGTGGTTGAGTGAGCAATAGGTCCAAGGAGATTATAGCGTGGTTGAGTGAGCAATAGGAATAAGGTCCAAGGAGATTATAGCGTGGTTGAGTGAGTAATAGGTCCAAGGTCCAAGGAGATTATAGCGTGGTTGAGTGAGCAATAGGTCCAAGGTCCAAGGAGATTATTGCGTGGTTGAGTGAGCAATAGTTCCAAGGTCATAGGAGATTATAGCATGGTTGAGTGAACAATAGGTCCATGGTCCAAGGAGATTATAGCGTGGTTGAGTGAACAATAGGTCCAACATCCAAGGAGATTATGATGTGGATGAGTGAGCAATAGGTCCACGGTCCATGGAGATTATGGTGTGGATGAGTGAGCAATAGGTCCAAGGTCCAAGGAGATTATAGCGTGGTTGAGTGAGCAATAGGTCCAAGGTCCAAGAGACTATAGCGTGGTTGAGTGAGCAATAGGTCCAAGGTCCAAGGAGATTATTGTGTGCATGAGTGAGCAATAGGTCCAAGGTCCAAAGCGATTATAGCGTGGTTGAGTGAGCAATAAGTCCAAGGTCCAAGGAGATTATAGCGTGGTTGAGTGAGCAATAGTTCCAAGGTCCAAGGAGATTATAGCGTGGTTGAGTGAGCAATAGGTCCAAGGTCCAAGGAGATTATAGTGTGGATGAGTGAGCAATAGGTCCAAGGTCCAAGGAGACTATAGCGTAGTTGAATGAGCAATAGGTCCAAGGTCCAAGGAGATTATAGCGTGGTTGA
The DNA here is from genome assembly GCA_963921405.1 of Cepaea hortensis. NCBI lineage: Eukaryota > Metazoa > Mollusca > Gastropoda > Stylommatophora > Helicidae > Cepaea > Cepaea hortensis. The sequence continues at coordinate 126,094,957 of OY992882.1, read as the reverse complement.
GTGAGCAATAGATCCAAGGTCCAAGGAGATTATAGCGCGGTTGAGTGAGCAATAGGTCCAAGGTCCAAGGAGATTGTAGCGTGTTTGAGTGAGCAATAGGTCCGAGGTCCAAGGAGATTATGGTGTGGATGAGTGAGCAATAGGTCCAAGTTCCAAGGAGATTATAGCGTTGTTGAGTGAGCAATAGGTCCAAGGTCCAAGGAGATTATAGCGTGGTTGAGTGAGCAATAGGTCCAAGGTCTAAGGAGATTATAGCGTGGTTGAGTGAGCAATAGGTCCAAGGTCCAAGGAGATTATAGCGTGGTTGAGTGAGCAATAGGTCCAAGATCCAAGGAGATTATAGCGTGGTTGAGTGAGCAATAGGTCTAAGGTCCAAAGAGATTATAGCGTGGTTGAGTCAGCAATAGGTCCAAGGTCCAAGGAGATTATAGCGTGGTTGAGTGAGCAATAGGTCCAAGGTCCAAGGAGATTATTGTGTGGATGAGTGAGCAATAGGTCCAAGGTCCAAGGAGATTATAGCGTGGTTGAGTGAGCAATAGGTCCAAGGTCCAAGGAGATTATAGCGTGGTTGAGTGAGCAATAGGTCCAAGGTCCAAGGAGATTATAGCGTGGTTGAGTGAGCAATAGTTCCAAGGTCCAAGGAGATTATGGTGTGGATGAGTGAGCAATAGTTCCAAGGTCCAAGGAGATTATAGCGTGGTTGAGTGAGAAATAAGTCCAAGGTTCAAGGAGATTATAGCGTGGTTGAGTGAGCAATAGGTCCAAGGTCCAAGGAGATTATAGCGTGGTTGAGTGAGCAATAGGTCCAAGGTCCAAGAAGATTATAGCGTGGTTGAGTGAACAATAGGTCCAAGGTCCAAGGAGATTATAGCGTGGTTGAGTGAACAATAGTTCCAACATCCAAGGAGATTATGATGTGGATGAGTGAGCAATAGGTCCAAGGTCCATGGAGATTATGGTGTGGATGAGTGAGCAATAGGTCCAAGGTCCAAGGAGATTATGGTGTGAATGAGTGGGCAATAGGTCCAACATTACTTACTGTCCAATCAGTTTGTTGGTTTCCAACAGGACCTCTTGTCCAACCAGTTTGTTGGTTTCCAACGGTAACATTACAGTCTCCTGATGGTAATTTATTTCTGAGCTTCTGCACTTCTGCATTATCCAGGTCACTCTAAAATACATATATGCTATCAATTTGGCTGGACGTGGATTAATATACGTGGATGAGCAATAGGTCCAACGTTAAAGGAGTTTATGGCGTGGATGAGTGAACAATAGGTCCAACGTCCAAGGAGATTATGGCGTGGATCAGTGAACAATAGGTTCAGCGTAATGGCTGGATATGTAAAAAAACAACAACCGCAGGTCAGCAATGCAGAATGGATAAGAACGCGCGTACTTACACATCCGGTGTGCCGATGACGAGGTAGCAGGGTTAACCCCTACACCGGTCAGTTGGATTAAATTGTTGACACGATCTTGACTTGGGGACTAAATTAGAAGTATCTGTGAAGTCGGAGTGGGTTCGCCTGATGGCGAGGGACACTGGTAACAGGGAAAGCTAATCCACACGCAAAATTTAGTCTAGTACTACTAGAAGTATTGTGTGTGGACAACGCTGCTGGGGTTCAAAGCGAGCGAGCGCATGAAACTAAGATGACCAACAACCGTTATAACTATCTGAGCATCGATAGAAGATTTCGGAATAATCTACAACGGGTAACAGCTATCCAAATGTGTAATCATTGATTGGTTTGTTGGCGAAACAAAGTTAAATTTAAAGACCCACCAAATACCAGCTGGAAAACATTACATTAGATCTGAGTGCATAGAAGAATGAAACAGAGATAACATTAAATTATATGTGAGTGCACAGAAGTATAAACAACATATAACATTTTTAATGTTTTCCCGTTATGGGTTAGAATGATGAAGGCACAAACAAAACATCGCACAATCCATGGTCTGGCATAGATCGCTGTGTCTTCTCGGGAGCGTAGAACAGAACAACATATGGCATAGAGTTAAGTTATGTAATACATCTTTACAACCAACATTGACAAGTGTTGGCATAGAGTTAAATAATGTAATACATCTTTAAAACCAACATTGACAAGAGTTGGCATAGAGTGAAGTAATGTAATACATCTTTACAACCAACATTGACAAGAGTTGGCATAGAGTTAAATAATGTAATACATCTTTACAACCAACATTGACAAGAGTTGGCATAGAGTGAAGTAATGTAATACATCTTTACAACCAACATTGACAAGAGTTGGCATAGAGTGAAGTAATGGAATGCATCCTTACAACCAACATTCACACAACACATTACCGTATGTTAATATATCACGATGGTAGCTTTCAAAGATGCTAGCGTGACTATTGTTTACATAATTGTGGTTTACCGCGTGTATAGCGGACGCCTCTTCATGCCTCGGCAAACCACAGTAGTGTAAAACTACCTTGTTAACATTCACACATTTGAGAATGTGTTTTGTGTTAATCGCCGTGTTGTGTAGTATGCATCTGACGACATAAAACAACATATGCCAGGCAATAAATCGTGCAATATATTGCCCGTGTCGTCATTATTCACAGTGATAAAAGAAATTTTCAACATCACGAAGATTACACTTAAATCATTCTTATAAGGTGTAGGGACAAGACAGAAGTAGAAATCGTGGACGAACAATGTTCTGTGTATTTGCTGAGAACATGAATAGAGAGTTCTATAGCATTAATATGATGAGGTCAAGAGCTTTATAAGAAGCAATTATAGAACCAAGTGGAAATCTGTGCATCCAGGTCACCATCAAGATGACGCATTTTAGCAACTCTGCGGAAAAGGACAGATTATAATCTTCAGAGTCCGCACAGGATACAACAGGCTGGAATACCACATGTTCAATCAACTAAAGATATGAGCAACTGATGAATGTAACTTAGGAGCTGGTGAAATGACAGCTAAACATTTGATGCACGAGTGTCCAACATATGTTGTACAGAGAAAAGTGTTTTGACCTACACGTGCTCCATATGAGGACAAACACTGTGAAAATGTCAACAAGCTTAAGTTGATTGTTGCTTTCCTTGCATGAATTCATATTGAAGTCAGAAGTCAAAAACGAAGAAGAAGAATACTCAAACGAAGACGCGTAAGTTTATCACTGACTACACACAAGCTTTCGCAAGAGTGACATGGTGACCTGGTGACATGGTGACGTGGTGACATGGTGACATGGTGACATGGTGATATGGTGACATGGTCGAACTGTTTCTGGATCTCTAAACTGATCGGCATGATTTTTGGCTTTTAATGAACAATAATTATATATATATATATATATATATATATATATATATATATATATATATATATATATATATATATATATATATATATATATATATATATATATATATATATATATATATATATATATATATCAAGAGTGATGTACGACGGGGATGCGACATCTCTATAGGTCTGTCTGTTCGACTATGTAGTGAAAATATTGAAAGACTTGAGAGGGATCGCCATAAGAAGACCTGACCAGAAGGATAAAAGATATGCAGGTGATACAATTCTGACTGTCTGCCAATGAACAGCATCTACAGGATTCTTCTTCTTCTTCTTCTTTGCGTTCATCCGGAGTGATTTTTTCAGATGTGATTGCGGTGTGTCTGGTTAGGCACCCTCGGGTCGAAACCCTCAGGCCAACACATCCGACTTTTAGCGTGCATTTTTGACCAGGTTAGCAATCCTGGGAGACTCTCACTTTTGTGGTACCGTCCACATCTCAGCTGGTCTAGTTGGAACAGTCGAAGACTACACGGTCATCCCTCAAGTGAAGGCAGGGACAGTCCATAGCATTTTCCGCCATCCTGGGTGGCTTCCATAATTGCAGAGCCGGCACATAACGCTCTGGTGCTGGGTTTACCGAGGGAATCGTCACGTCCTGCTCATGGCTGTTTTAATTCCTCACTTCAATATATTGGGCATTTCGCTCGCCCTGGGCCGTTCCTGCACAAACCAGTCAGCTCTGCGGTTGGTTTCCACTAAGCGAGTTTTCGGACATGTGCTTGTCCCTGTACCCATCAGAGCTGTTCCAGGCACGGCGGACATTCGGAAAACTACCTAGTCAGAGCTGTTCCGAACAAGAGCGGCATTCGGAAACTAGGTAGTCAGAGCTGTTCCTAGCACGGGAGACATTCGGACGAGACATTTCACTCGGACGTAAATGCGTAGTGTCAATTTTTAGTTTGCCACCCGTAGGACGACACTTCCGACTTCCGGCGGGCATTTTTTAGTGAGGTTAGCCTTCCTCTGGTTTCGAGACACGTTAGACTGTTGTAATGTCACCCACATCTCAGCTGGTCAAGACAGAACGATCAACGATATCGTGGTCTGCCCTCAAGGGAAGGCAGGGGCAGACCATGGGCATTATCTCGCTATCCAAGGAGGCTTCCATAATTGCAGAGCCGGCACATATTGCTCTGAGACTGGGCTCACCCAAGGAGTTTCCACGTCCTGCTCATGGCTGCTTTAGTTCCTCACTTCCATGTGTTGGGCATCCCACTTGCCACTGATCGCTCAATCACACACCAGGAGCGGTCAGACTGCGAGTGACATCCACTCGGTAAGCTTTTGCTTGTGACTTCAGACCACGCAATAGGTTCGCTCGCCGTGCGTTCCATTTTGCGTTGATGAGACATTATTCCACTTTTGTCTACACTCTCTATGAGTTAGATACAGACAGTTTTCGTAACCCTTCGACTGGGGCACTTTTCTGACTTTTTTGTACTCGCTCACGAGGTAGGCTACATGTGCTGCCGGCTCAGCACCTTACCTTCGTGCAGCAGTGAACGGGAAACGGCCAGGCCCCTTCATCCGGGAATCTCTCATATCCCCCAGCTGGGAGCCTTCGAACATGTATCAGACCTGAGCATGTAGCTTGCTCAGTATCATGTTTCTATTTTCCGGTAGACGGGTATCAGCCTGGCTCTAAGATCCGAGGGTTTGTGGCTTAGAGGCGTTCAGCCACAGCCCTCGACAGGGAGCCTTAAGAGTTTTGTCCGGACCAAGAAATTCTGCCTTTGTGCACCTCATTTAAATTTTGACTGCTATCCTCAGTCTATGCCTGCAGAGCAGCAGGTTGTGTCTCTCTTAGTCTGGTCCCTATCCCATAAGCTGTCCGATATGTAATTTTTCACCCATCGGAAAGCAAATGGGGTCTATGGGACACGCAAGCTCCCCCACCACGTCAAGGTGGAGACACATCGGGGGAGCTACAGGATTCAGCAGATGCTGTTGGTGTGCACACATAACAGCTAGGATTAAATTGCAAGAAAATAATAGAAATTGTGGTCATCTCCAAGACTACGTTTAAAAGTCGCTTAAAAGTCGACAGGGTCGACTTCATTGCTCCGGGTTTTTATCCCATATGGCTCGGTCTCTTTCCGCAGCACGGAAAGCGTCGCACAAAGCACGAACTCCGTAGCTTTTAGCGACGACCCATGGGAGTCTCCGAAACATTTAACTCGTAAACCGAAGGACACGGCCCGGAATCGAACCCACAACCTTCGGCTCACGAGTCAAACTACGTGAAATACCTGAATGTGAACCTTAATTTTATAGGAGAAATTAGTTAGTTAGTTAGTTAGTTATCAGTTGGGGTATCTTCGTTGCACTCCGGACATGTCCATAGGTGCTCAGATCCTCCCCCCAGCATATGTGACGTAGATACTACGAGATTTTGTGAACATGTTAGGGGAAGAAATAAGCTGGTCAACTTAGTGACAACTGGCAACGCTGACATAAAAATACAAGTGGAAGACACAGAGAAAAATATCCGGGTGGCGTTTGGGAATTTTAATACTAGGACAACCATGATGCAAAACTTTGGTGGTCGTAGTAGATGGCGAACCATGACCGCTCACGCTGATAGGCATGGCACATGTTGATGATAATGATTGTGGTGGTGGGGGTGGTGGTGGTGGTGACCTTTAAGTTTAACGTTCATTACTTCTATTTTACAGCCTTTTAAATTATATTTGTTCATGTGTTATCTTTTATCCGTTTCATGTCATGTTCATTAATGAACATTTCTCTTTATTTAAAGAAACGAGTGACTAATATATATCTGTTAACCAAAAGGGACAATCACAGACCTGAGATCTTTAGAAAGCGATAAATGAAAGTAAAGAACACAAGACCAGGCAGCTCACACTGGAATGAAATAACACAGTTCATCACATTCTAGACATGGTAGACAACCCATGTACAGACCCAGATATGAAATTATGTCGCTCACTTGTCTCCCCTGATGCGGCCAACGACGCAATGACTCTCAAATTGGTGTCATTAACAGAACATGATAAAGCGACCAACATGAGCCACTGGGATTCTCCAATCAAGGGTTCTCTAACTGTACACAGATACGGCAACAATTACGTAGACGCTGACTACGTCACAGATTTAGTTCACTGGATCGTGGTGTTCGTGTTAACACCAACCATTTCCATTATTGGAATCATCGGCAACTCCTTCAGTATAGTTGTCTTGTCCAAGCACGGATTTCAGAAAAGCTCCAACGTTCTTCTTTTCTGTTTAGCTATTTCCGACATCATGTTCATGATTGGCATTAACGGCCCCTCCAAACCAATGTACGAGTGGGGAGGAGAGGGGTTCGACTACCCGGAAGAGACGGCCAGAATCCTGTATTATATGTATCAAGTCACGGACAGCTTAAACTGGATCTTCTGTCCCACTTCCTTCAGCATCCCAATCCTGATCATGATTGAGCGGCTGATAGCTGTGTTCTTTCCTCTACGTTTCCCATCCATTGTCACGGTACGACGGACAGTTGTAGCTATTGTAGTTCCTCTGGTGCTGTCCACTATCGCCCATATTTACATCCGCACCTGGTTTAAGTTTTCCTATGTGTGGGACAGCGCCAGGAACATCTCCGTGGGGATGGTTGGTCGGACTGATGCGTACTGGCCACAGCGTCAAGTCTCGGAAATATTCAAAATCTGTGACAACGCCATGTTTGTTTTCGTACTCTTCGTGGGCGGTGGTTGTGTGGCCATTGGGATCAAAATGAAGATGGTTGCTAAGAAACGGCTCAAAATGACCAATAATTTTATGGGGCAAAAATCTGGCAAGGCAGACGCAGAATCTTCTAGAACCACGAAAATGCTGCTTTGTCTGTGTATCTTCTACTCGTTTGCCTGTTCACCTGTCGGGTTTCCCGCCGTGATCCCGGGGTTCATGGTGTTCCCCGTGTTTGAAGACGAACCACGGCATCGTTCTGTCGGAGTGTTCATCTTTCACGTCTACAAAATGGTGTTCTGCATCAACGCCTCGTGCAACTTTTACATCTATGTGGCCACCAACAAGAAGTTCAGAGACACGTTTTGGAGTTTAATATGTCGCGGGTCGAAGAGAGGGCCAGCCCATCCTGTCACCACCTAGATGTTGCTCACCTGTCTCGCCTTGGTCTGTAGTATAACGTGACAATTACACCCCCAAATCTCAACTCCATGAGTACTGTATATGTCAAATAGAAATACACGTACAAGGAGACACTATAAATCAACATTATCTCCGAAAGCAGAGGATAACAGGAAAGACTTTAAAGATCGACAGATAGACTGTAGAACGGGGGCTAATCAACTGTGTTCTTCCAGCAAGCAACACCAAACAGATGAAATACTCTACATTGTGCACGTCTGCAGTCACCATCTTGGAGCTGTTCACATATTGACTCTTCCTCCATCACTGTAATTCTTTGTGTGTAGTCTGTACGTCCATGCTAACATAAGTTGAAACACGTTTATGTAAGGTAGTCACATGATACGCACATATAATATGTGTGTTTCCGTACAATTACTAGAACACTCACTATATCACTTATATACATGAGTTCAATCGTGCAAGTAAGGTTATAGTTCACCGAATGACGCGGCTCAGTGCTTCACGACCCAAAGGAGAGAATTAGTGCCATACCACTGTTCCGACGGAGAGAATCTATTTGATCTTGTCCCAATGGAGAGAATTCACCACATCATTTTCCAAAGGAGAGAATCCACTACATCATATCCCAACGGAGGAGACCCATCTCATAGTTTTCCAAAGGAGAGGATCCACAACATCAGTTCCCAAAGATGAGAATCCATCAGGTGGCGTGAGCGCCCTGACGCTAACCCGAATACACGGATTGGAAACGAGGCCTGGTCATCTACGTCACTGCTGTCTTCATGGTCAAGACAGGTGTTAGCGGCACCAACTGCTCGTGGGGACAGTGGCCACAGCTGCTTTGGGACGGCTGTTGCATCGGAGGACAGTACTGTCTCGAAGGGAATGTACGGGGAAATGGACTAGTAGTAGAAAATTAAAGAGAATAAGGATTTATGGAATTCTGTAGACAGGAATGTAGCACGTTAATGCACACTCTGCGTCAAATACCCAGCAGGCAATACACACAGATTTTGAAATCAAAAGTGGAGTTAAGCAAGGTTGTGTACTAGCTCCCACCCTCTTTGGGATATACTTTTCACTTCTAATGAAATATGACTTTCATGATCAGGATGCCGGTATATACGTTCACACACGCTCAGACGGCGGCCCCTATAATGCTCAGAGATTGAAGGCCAATACCAAAATTAGGAGGATACATATCAGAGAGTTGCTTTTTGCGGATGGTGCTGCAATTACGACCCAATCTGAGGAAGAATTACAACATCTTCTAACTGTATTTTCCAATGCTTGTTCTGAATTTGGTTTAACAATTAATTTGAATAACGAAGACACAAACAATAGATTGCACGATTTATTGTTTGGCATATTTCGCTGCATCTCGTCAGGTACATACTGCAGAAATCACACAACAGTAATGTCGATTGTCTACCACGGTAATTTTAAACTGACTAACATGTCTTTCTGCTTACACAAGGACGGCTTACGAAGGTTGATTAGTATAGCTTCAGCAAACTTTAACTATCGACTAATTTGTGTGTTCAACAACACACGGAAGGCACTGTCTCTTTCAATCACGTGACCACTCTCGAGCACGTGTCTCCCGACCGATGAAGCCAGAATTTTCCGGTATGTCGGCCTGCCTAGGCTACCATCTTCTGTGTGTAGTATCTTGTCCAACCAATTCGGAATATGTTCCGAAACCCTGCAATGTAACTGTCGCTCAGTTCTGCCTATGTAGATGGCCTCGCATCTGCATGTAAATTGGTAAATACAATTTGATTTGGCGTACAAAGCTACAGGTTCTTTTACTGCTGGGACTGGGATCGGTGTGTTTCTGTACCTGATGACTAGAGCTGCAGCACAGAATGTTCGCTCGACTGCTGTGGTGAGCCGGTCCCGCAGACGTTGCATTACGTCATCTCCTCGGAAGGTTAGCTGGATGAATACTTTGAGTTTAGGGACTGTAGTTACTTCTGATTTCGGTTTGGGCTGTTGGCAGTGGCGCTTTATAAATCCTGTGGAGTACCCATTCAGGTTTAAGGCATTCTTCAGAGTTTTAAATATTAACAATTAATAAAAAGAAGACACAGATTATGTCACAAGGTGCACATGGGGCACCATCAATCTTTATTAACGACGCCGAAATGGAGATAGTAGATCATTTTACATATCTAGGATCAGAGGTAAATAGCAAATTATGCCTCGACCAGGAAATCAACATCAGGATTGGCAAGGCAGCAACAACAATGAACATGTTAGCAAAAATAGTCTGGGAAAACAGGAAGCTTACTGCCAAAACAAAAGTCCTTGACTACCAAGCCTGTGTCCTTAGTACTCGTCTTTATGGTAGTGAAACCTGGACAACTTACTCATACCAAGAGAAACGTTTAAACAGCTTTCATATGCGGTGTCTGCGAAAAATGCTTGGTATTAAATGGCAAGACAAAATCACAAATACTAAAGTATTGGAAAGAACAGGTTGTGTGTCGGTGTGTTCATTGCTCAGTCTTCGTAGACTTAGATGGATAGGACACGTTAGGAGGATGGATGATGGTAGAATACCAAAGGACATCTTTTTTGGTGAATTACAGACGGGTAGGAGATCTCAGGGTCGGCCTCTACTACGATACAAAGATGTGTGTAAGCGGGACATGATTGATACAGGCATTGATAATGCATATTGGGAGCAAGTCACTGCTGAACGTGTTGCATGGAGGGCAAACATCAGAAATGGAATAAAGACAAAGGAGAAAATGGTTTCAGATAAAGCATACACAGAGCGTGAGAAACGTAAGATGGTGCATGATGGTGGAAATGGCCATGTTTTCACATGCATCCACTGTGGACAAACATTTACAGCGCGAATTGGCCTTAACAGTCACTTTCACCACCGCCATGGATTGTAGTTATTAAGCCTTTTTGAAGCACAATGTACCAAACTATCGTCTGTCAAGACGGAAAGGTGCCAATGATAATACACACAGATACAAGGAGATACAACGCCAGATACAGCACACTCTGATGGATACTCGAAAGCCAAGCCAGGCGAACAAGGTCATCATATGTCCTCTGAGAACAGAGGACAGAGAGCAGATAACAGAGACAGAGGACAGAGGAGGGACACAATCAGATGACTTCAACACGTCTTTGGGTTGACTAACGTGTGGTGATGGCGGTGATGAGGATGGTGATGATGATGGTGAGAATGATGATGATGATGATGATGATGATGATGATTAAGACAGGACACAGCGGAGTTATTCTAATGAGAAGACTCCAGCATCAAATCTCAGTTGTCTAGCATGATGGTTTAAGTACATCAATGACCTGCACCTTTCCCCTGTGTGTCTGTGCGATTCACCCTCAGCCTTTTATTGAACAAGTTAGTTAGTTAGTCGACAGATCATCCTCGTTGCACATCGAACCATTCAGTCCATAAGTGCTCGGATCCCCTCCTCAGCAAATCCCGCAGCGTGTAGCGGCTAACGACGCCAGTTCTGTGTTGGTTTATCAATCTTCTTTGGCTTCCTGCGTAGTGTTCTTGTTTGGCCACCCCTCTTTTAATTTGCTGCTCTAGCAGTCTGGCCATTGTTGTAGATTCACAGTCATCACTTGGTTCTCGCAAAAGTCTCACATCACGTAGAGCATTCAGAATGTCGGCCTGGTCCATGGCGCGTCCGCCCTCCACAGTAGCCTCACCTGCGAGCTTGTCAGCCCGCTCATTTCCTTGTACTCCCGCATGCCCTGGCACGAAGATGAAACTAATCTTTGCCAGCCGAGACCGCTTCAGAGGCAGCAACCATTCTCTTCGGATCGACCCCTCCTCTATCCTCTTGATCATGTTCATTGAGTCGCTAAGGAAATAAGCCCTGGTGAATGTCTGTGTCTCGAGCCATGTTATTGCTTTACTTACTGCCATGACTTCCATGGTCAGGCTACTTGTGGTTTCAGTGAAAGCACCAGAGTCCTCCTTCACAATTCTCCCTCCGGCCCGAGCTGTAAAGGCCCATGAGCTTCTCACATGTCGGACGACCGACCCATCTGTGTAGATGACCGCGTCACCGTCTAGCGAATTCTCGAAAATCAACGCTTGTACTTCAGCCTCAACAGCAGCCGGATTTTCTTGTCTGCATTTTCTATCTAGTTGGATGCAAACTGAAAAGGATGTGCAGAAGTCTGTTGGCACTTGCACCCACTCCTCGCCAGGTTCTAAGTCCTCAAGTGAACACACCTGTTGAAGAATGTCTTCGGCTTGACCCATCCACGACCGTCCTCTTTTTAACCTGCTGCCCTTCACCTTCCTAATTTCACTATGCAGTGGATGTTGTGTGTTTGCGTTAATTCTGAGGTAGGCGCGTGCCCTGCAAACTTGTATTCTCTCTTCAACGGTTGGAAAATCAAGAAGGTAGCGCATCGCCCTGCATGCTGTATCTCTTGTACATCCAAGAATAATGCGCATAGCTTCATTCTGTATCCTTTCCATCCTTTCTATCTGCTTATGGCTGAGAGTCAAGATTGCCATTGCATACTCCAAAACAGACATGACCAGCCCCTCGTACAGAAGACATAGATGGCGCTGCTCACAGTTTGCTGCCGCCATCACCCGCATCGCTGCCAAACCCCGCTTGGCCTTTGTTATCACCTGGTCTATGTGCACATTATAAGCAAGGCTTCGATCAAACCGTATCCCCAGGTAATTCATTGCCTGCGTTCTTTCCACCGTCTCTGAACACAGCATTACAGTTGGTGTTTGATTGTTGACAATATGATTATTCAACGAGAACCAAGTCACTGTTGCCTTTGTTGGGTTGACCATTGCGCCAGCTTCATCACACCAAGTACTTATGCGATTGAGTTCGGTTTGTAGTTCCCCAGCAACCTCCTCTCTATCCTTACCCTGACGATACACTAAAACATCATCGGCATATGACAATGTCCTGCCAGGTCCAGTGATCTGCTCACTGGTGATTCTCACTGTGTAGGCGTTGAACAGTACCGGAGATAATGGTGATCCCTGTGGTAGGCCAGGATATATTGTTGTTGGTTCCGAAGTCCAACTGCCACATCTAAAAACTACTTTCCGTTGGAAGAGGGCTGCAGCGATCCAACTAAGGAGGAATGGACTTACGTTTAGTTCGAGAAGCTGAAACATTAAAAAATCCAGTGGTACTCTGTTGTATGCGTCCTCAAGATCAATCGCTGCAGCAACGGTTTCAGTGCCTGAGTGGAAACCTTCATAGACATCATGGGCAAAGACTGCTGCATTGGTCCAGGTTTCTCTTTTTGGACGGTACCCACCCAGGGTAGGTGGGAAAACACCTTGCCTCTCTAGTTGGCTTGATATTTTCCTGGCAATTACCTTCTCCAGCAGCTTGCCTATTGTATTCTGCATGGTTATAATTCGATATCCCTGAATTTTTTTGTGGTCTTTGTCAGGCTTCGGCAAGGGAATCAGATAGCTGTGTAACCATTCCTCCTTGATGCTAGCACTCCCTATACTGTTGTTGTACATGTCTGCTAGTTTCTCTAGCTCATTGTCGGTACACCTATTTATGTCGTCGTATCTTATGCCATCAGGACCTGGAGCACTGTTTTTTGATCGTCGAAGCACAGCCTTGATTTCTTTCACTGTCACTGTGTCTTCATCCGAAGTGTTCTGGGCCTTGCATCTGTCTGAGGTGACCTCCTTGGCCAGATTTCGACCTCCCATGTCTGTCTGGTTGCTCTGCTCAAGGTAGCATTCAAAGAGGGCTTTGCCCTTGTCCTCGTCAGTCCTCTGCCAGATGAGGTCAGCACCTTGGAAGTCAGAAATGCTCTTATTCTTGACTACACCACTCATGCTTTTATGTAGTCGCCAGAACAATTTCAGTGACTTGTCTGTGCTTACTCTTTGACACACCTCTGCCCATTTTTCGCTTTTAACCTCCGTGACCAGTTTTTTGAAATAGCTTACTTTTGTGTGCATCTCTCTTTCTAAGTGCAAGCAGGGACTAGGATGACCAGCTCTGTTCTTCTTGGCATTTTGCCATCTCCTTACAGCACTACGCTTATCCACCCAAGCCTTCTCCACCTCGAAACTCCACCACGGTGGCTGCTCCCAGCTTTTTTTCCTGCCCTGAAACGTTCTGCGCTTGTCACGTCTTATTTTACTCACCACATCTTGCCCTGTACTGTCATACTGCAACGTCTTTACCTTTAGCTTGTGCTGCCTGGTTCTGCCTTTCTCCACCAATATGCTGCAAGGGTGGTGGTCGCTGCCATGGTGTCCTAGGACACCCCATCTACACACTGTAGTGAGTAAAGGTGAAACTAGCGCCAGATCAATAGCACTGTCCTCATCGCCCGGACGGCTTGCTGTCCTGGTGACACAGCCACTGTTGATACAAACCAGGTCGATGGTTTCCAGTGCAGTCTCGAGCTCCTCCCCTTGTGTATTGGAGGAAGTGTTTCCCCATGATCTGCCTTTAGCGTTGAAGTCACCACAGAAAATAACATTTCTCTCGTGGCCTAATATGAACAAGTCTTCTTGCATTCACCGCGGTGCCTTGCCAATTGTATATAGACATGTGCACAATGTGTGCTGCACACTTAGACTATAGACATGTGCACAGTGTGTGCTACACACGTAGACTAGTTCAGGGAAGCAAAGGCTATCTCTTCAATTATTGTGTGAAATTGAGAAACTAGTCTTGACATTCCTCGAATACAGTGTGTCGTATTTCTAGACTGATATCTTTTTTCTGGAATGATAATATGTCGTATTTGTAGAATGATAACATATCCTATCTCTAACATGATAACAAATATTATCTCTAGTATATTAACAGCTTTAACCTCTAGAATGATAATATGTCGTATCTCTGGAATGATAACATATTGTATCTCTAGAATGATAACATGTCATATGTCTAGAATGATAACATTCCGTATATCTAGAATGATAACATATTGTGTCTCTAGAATGATAACATGTCGTATCTTCAGAATGATAACATGTCGTATCTCTAGAAAGATAACATATCCTTTCTCTAGAATGATAACATGTCGTATCACAAGAATGATAATATATCGTATCTCTAGAATGATAACATATCGTATCTCTAGAATGGTAAGATGTCCTATTTCTAGAATGATAACATATCCTATCTCTAGAATGGTAACATGTCGCATCTCTAGAATGAAAACACATCGTATCTCAAGAATGGTAACATATTGTATCTCTATAAAGATAACATAAAATTTCTCTAGAATGATAACATTACGTATCTCTAGAATGATAACATGTCGTATCTCTAGAATGATAGCATATCGTATCTCTAGAATGATGACATATCCTTTCTCTAGAATGATAACATATTGTATCTCTAGAAAGATAACATATCATATTTCTAGGATGATAGCATATTGTATCTCTAGAATGTTAACATGTCGTATCTCTAGAATGATAACATATCGTATCTCTAGAATGATAACATATCGTATCTCTAGAATGATAACATAACGTATCTCTAGAATTATAACATATCGTATCTCTAAAATGATAACATTGAAATAAACAGGTGAAAAGAGTTTAACCAAATATGTGTGCCTTCTTGAGACGATGAAGACAGACAGTCAGACAGATAAATATACATATTCATATAAATGCACAGATAAATATACATATTCATATACATACACAGATAAATATACATATTCATATAAATGCACAGATAAATATACATATTCATATACATACACAGATAAATATACATATTCATATAAATGCACAGATAAATATACATATTCATATAAATGCACAGATAAATATACATATTCATATACATACACAGATAAATATACATATTCATATACATACACAGATAAATATACATATTCATATAAATACACAGATAAATATACATATTCATATACATAGACAGATAAATATACATATTCATATAAATGCACAGATAAATATACATATTCATATAAATGCACAGATAAATATACATATTCATATACATACACAGATAAATATACATATTCATATACATACACAGATAAATATACATATTCATATACATACACAGATAAATATACATATTCATATAAATACACAGATGAATATACATATTTATATAAATGCACAGATAAATATACATATTCATATACATACACAGATAAATATACATATTCATATAAATACACAGATAAATATACATATTCATATACATACACAGATAAATATACATATTCATATACATACACAGATAAAGACAATCGCACATACACACATATATAACACACACATATATATTAGGATAAACATACACACAAATAAATACGCAGGTAGCCAAGCGATCTGTCTCACGCTCTGATGGTCGTGGGTTCGTGTCTCGGAATGCGTTGTTCAGGCACGAAGGCAGAATGTGATATAAATCAAACACGGAGCGGGATATGCTAACAATACAATATAAACAGGGATTTGATACCATTGAAAAAGAAACAGGATATTATCAGAGAGGCCGTGTGTAAGGGCCTGGGGTTATGGTTGTACTTTCAGTATCCTAACTCCACTCATGTCCTGATGTAGGCACTCCCAGACATGGCTGGGGTCAGAGACTCTGGACAGACCTGGACAACACAACTGAACTCAGACACAAGGCTGCAGCTCCAGTGTTTGTAGAGACTTGCAGTCACGGATAGGTCCACATTATACTGGTTGACTAGGCCCCTTATGCCTTAGATTTTGCTTCATGACACAATCTTTGACTCCAGCCTGTCGGTAGCCTCTCACACCTGGAGCAGTCAAGAGTCACCCCAGTCTCACGTGTGTCGTGCACACATCTGATAGTTGCTGGATCGTCATATACAGATGTCCACACTCAGCGCCGCTTGAATAGAAATGTATGTCCTCATATATCTGATCTCCACCACACACTGACGCTTGGACAGAAGGGTGTGTCCTCATATATCTGATCTCCACCACACACTGTCGCTTGTCGTCACCAGGAAGGTTCACGGAGGTAGTCGACTTATAGTGGACAAAGCGCTAGTCATCAAACAATGAGAGGGAACACAGAAGACACGGTTCCGTCCAGGTTACAGTCCTACATGGGAATGCTCCTATATGGATATGTTTACGGGAGTGTAAATTGATGGTGTCTGACTGGATAGTACACTGATGTTGTCTGCTGGGAGGTGTACATTGATGGTGTCTGAAGGGAGGTGTACATTGATGGTATCTGACGTGAGGTGTACATTGATGGTATCTGACGGGAGGTGTACATTGATGGTATCTGACGTGAGGTGTACATTGCTTGTGTATACAAGATATCGTTTCCAGTGAAGGTTAAAGTTCTCATACCCTGCTAGTGCCTACAGTTTTCTGACAAATATAATTATTATAAAACAGCTTTACATGGACATAAAAAACCTAGACACACATACAGATTACATCATAGACCAGCATTATCACGACAACACTGACATTTGCGCGCTTTAAAACAATGACAAACATAACCATGAAAACACTGGCACATATAAACATGAACATGCAAGTTTACAGAAACGTGAAAGCACAGAAACATATAAAAGTGACCACATTGGCACATATGAAAGGGAAAATAAACACGCATAAACATGAACAGACAGCCAGACAAAAACATGACAATAGAGACACACATACACATGAAAATACTGACACGTATACACATGAGCACATTGACTACAAGAACAGAAGACAACAACATAGAAGTGCACCACAGCTTCCAGAAACATCCAGAGAGATGTACGTCCAGAGATGGTCTGTAAGTCCGGAGATGACCTGTAAGTCCGGAGATGACCTGTAAGTCCGGAGATGACCTGTAAGTCCACAGATGACCTGTAAGTCCACAGATGGCCTGTAAGTCCAGAGATGACCTGTAAGTCCAGAGATGACCTGTAAGTCCGGAGATGACCTATAAGTCCGGAATTGACTTGTAAAATGATCTATAAGTTCGTTGTCGGCCCGGAAGTATCTCGCACAGTGAAGTCATGGAACATCCTCTGCAGCTGAAAGTCCTGTTAATAGGACTACATTAGCATAGCAGAAACACACTCAAGTATCACAGCTGAAAGCGCCGTCTACGAGATAACGTAGGAGAAACACACTCAAGTATCACAGCTGAAAGCGCCGTCTACGAGATAACGTAGCAAAGACACACTCAAGTATCACAGGTGAAAGCAATCTCTACACGACGAGCTGTTGAGCAAAGTGCCAGAATGTTCGACAGCTTGAGGAACCTACATAAATATCACACAACAGACCCTCAGACAGGGACACACACACACACACACACTCACACACACTCACACACACACACACACACACATATATATATATATATATATATATATATATATATATATATATATATATATATATATATATATATATATACGAGAGCTCCAGCTGGTAAGCTTCTGGCACTCAATGACCCCGGTAAGCCAGATTATGTCCTACATACGCCAGTTTAGGCTTCACCCTTGACGTCTTGTTCAGAAAGCAGTGAGAAACGACTGACCTTAAAATTGTCACGGAAGTCAACCTGGGGTTGTTGCTGGCTGCAACGTCCTGCAAACTACATACAATGTGAATATATATATATATATCATCATCATCATCAAGTGCCGTGCCGGCTGGAGTAGGCGTAGGCGTTCATGGCTCTCCATAGATCTCGGTCTTTGGTTTTCTGGATCAACTCTGCTGCTGATATTCCTCCATGCCACCTTCTCAATCCATCCAGCATCACTTCTCTTGGTCTACCTCTGCCTCTCTTCCCCTCGATCTTTCCAGTTGTTACGATGTTCTCCAATGCCTCTCTTCTCATCACATGACCGAGGAAAGCTGTTTGTCTCTGTCTTATTGTTGTATATAATGTTCTAGTTTCGTTAGCCTGTTTCAGGCAGTCATCGTTAGTTACTCTGGCAGTCCAAGGAATTCGCAACATTCGTCTCAGGAACCACATCTCTGTTGCTTCTAATTTCTTCTTAATTTGATCATTTACATTCCAAGATTCACTGCCATACAGCAAAACTGGTTCTACATAGCATTTCAGCACTCTCTTTCTTACATTCAGTGATAGTGACTTATTTCATAAGATACTCTTCATTTTCTGAAATGCGGCTTTTGCCTGCCCTATTCTGCTCCTAATCTCTGTTGTACATCTTCCATCTGATGTTATAAATGCCCCTAGGTATCTAAAATTATCAACTTGGTTAAGGATTTTCCCTTCTATTTCTATGTCACATTTTGGTGTCACCATTTTCTTTGATATTACCATTGTTACTGTTTTCTTGATATTCAAGGAGAGTCCTTTCCTTGCACTCTCTGTTACTACTACGTCTAATAATTGTTGTAGGTCTGTTGAATTATCCGCCACCAATACTGTGTCATCTGCATAGCGTATATTATTTATATTATAACCTCCAACTAGTATTCCTGGCATCTCTTTGATCTCTCTCATTATTACTTCGCTATACAGGGAGAAAAGATCTGGAGACAAGACACACCCTTGTCGTACTCCTAGCTTTATCTGTTCGTAACTACCCTCTTTATTTCCCATTTTAATTGCTACTACTTGGTTCCAGTAAATATTCTTTATTATTCTTAAATCTTTTCCATCAGTGTTGATATCTTCCAACATTTTAATCAGTTCATCATGTTTTACTTTATCAAATGCCTTAGTATAATCTATGAAGCACAAATATATGTCTCTCTGTTTCTCTATTGACCTTTCTATTAGTGTCCGTAATGTATAAATTGCATTGTTTGTGCCCTTTCCTTCCACAAATCCATACTGTTCTTCACTAATTTTCATTTTTATTTTCTATTTGGTTCTTCTCATTATGATTCTGAGTAGAAGCTTAGTGATATGGTTTATAAGGTTAATTGTACGAAAATCTTCACAATCAATTGCTCCTGGTCTTTTTGGTATAGCTATAAATACAGATTTCAGCATATCACTGGGTAAATATCCACTGCTGTAAATATCATTCAACATTTTGGTTAATATATCTACTCCAAATTCTCCCAATACTTCTAATTCTTCTATTGTGATTTCATCTGGCCCAGCTGTTTTTCCTTTCTTCATACGTTTCATAGCGTCAGCGACTTCTTCTTTCAGAATAGGTGGACCTTCTAAGTTACGATCTTCTGTTAATTCTTCCCTTTCTCCTTCATATAATTCTCTTATATACTCATTCCACCTCTTCATTATAGCATCTTCCTCTAATATTATCTTTCCTGTTTTTGATTTCAAACACCCTGTATTTATTCTTATTTTTCTTCCTGTAAGCTCACTAATTTGTCTGTGCATATTTTTTGTATCTTTAATGGAATTTAATTCAATTTTTTTTGCATTGCTCGTTTAACCAACTTTCTTTAGCCTTCCCACATTTATCTTTTATTTCTTTATTTATCTTAGCGTATTCTTTTTTGTCATTTTTACTCTGTTTTCTTTTGTCCATCATTTTTAAGATATCTTCATTCATCCATTTTTTCTTAGCTATTTTGCCTCTCTCCGGTAATACTTCTTTGCTAGTATGAATGGAGTCCCTTAACATTTCCCATTGTTCATCTATACTCTGTATTTTAGTTATTGCATTGTACCTATTTTTCACAGTCACTCTGTATTGTTCTTGCATTTCTTTATCTATTTTCAGAACCTCTTTATTAAGTCTCATGTTCTTAACCATTTTTTTCCCTCTCTTTAATCTTACTTTTATATGTCCACATAGTGGTACATGATCACTATTACAGTCAGCACCAGGCATTGTCTTTACATTAATTAAAGCATTTCTAAATCTTTTATTAATTAGTATGTAGTCAATTTGGTTGCGTATTTTCTTATCAGGGCTTATCCATGTGTACAGTCGTCTTTTATGGTGTTTAAACCATGTGTTTCCAATTATCATATCATTGATATTTGCCCATTCTATTAGCTTTTCCCCTCTTTCATTTCTTGTACCTAAACCATAATTCCCCACTACATCCTCCATTTTTCCCTTTCCTACTTTTGCATTAAAATCACCAAGTATTATCTTTATTTCTTGTGATCCAATTTGAGCCATCGCCATTTCTATTTCGTCATAAAAGTGTTGTATTTCTTCATCACTACTGCTTGCCGTTGGTGCATTTTTTTTTTTTTTTTTTTTCCCGCGTTTCCATCCTGTTTCAGGATATTGCGGTCAACACCAGCATCTTTCAGCTGTATGTTGATTCCTAGGCTAGATTACGCTCATCAGCACGCCACGACTTTCTGAGCGACCGGCTCCATACTCTCATAAGTCACTTTTGCGATTCGAACCACTGCTAATTCTCGTCGCGTCACGTGACGAGAGTATTCGGGGTTAGCGGAGAAAGCTGCTAACCCCTCGGCCACGGAGCCGGCGTTGGTGCATATACTTGTATAATATTTATGTCTATTGGTTTGCCTTTGATTTTTACCATAATAAGGCTAGCATATATATATATACTAGCTGACCCTGCCCGGCTTCGCCCAGACCCTGGTGGGGAGCATCTCATTTAATTCATATAAGTAGTCATATAAGTTCTCGTTCCCGTTACCGACTGACTGTCTGTCTGTCTGTCTGTCTGTCTGTCTGTCTGTCTGACCCGGCCCGGCATTGCCCAGCTCCTGGTGTGGAGCATCTCATTTAATTCATATAAGTAGTCATATAAGTTCCCGTTCCCGACTGTCTATCTGTCTGTCTATCTGTCTGTCTGTCTGTCTGTCTGCCTGACTCTGCCCGGCTTCGCCCAGTCCCTGGTGGGGAGCATCTCATTTAATTCATATAAGTAGTCATATAAGTTCCCGTTACCAACTATCTGTCTGTCTGTCTGTCTGTCTGACCCGGCATCGCCCAGCTCCTGGTGTGAAGCATCTCATTTAATTTATATAAGTAGTCATATAAGTTCCTGTTCCCGACTGTCTATCTGTCTGTCTGTCTGTCTATCTGTCTGCCTGACCCTGACCGGCTTCGCCCAGTCCCTGGTGGGGAGCATCTCATTTAATTCATATAAGTAGTCATATAAGTTCTCATTAAATTCATACAACAAAAAAAGTAACTTAAAAGAATGTCCTCACCATCCATTATTTTTAATGAAAACTCTTTCTAATCACCTGCATGACTACAGTAACTTCTTAAGCAAAAAAAGATGAGTTACAATGTTATGCATTGTGCATTATTTTTATGAAAACTTTGAAAATGCCTTACAGATTGTATCATTATTTATTATAACTCATATGCCGGTACATAACTATGGACAAAGAGTTTATAAATCTTTGAAAACGATGCCACAATATGACTATAAGTTATACAGAAAAGTTATGCCCCTTGAAATAACTTTTACAGAGTTAGGTCCCCTGAGATATATGAAATTATGATGAAAAATGAAAAATGAAATAATACTGAGTAAGCAGGCGATTTCACACTAACAAAATATCACAGTTGGCAGCGCTGGATTAAAAGGAAGGCGTGTAGAAAATTTCATCTCAATCGGATGGGCCGTTCGCGAACAAATAAAGGCCATACGGACAGAGATACATAAATACATACAGAGATACATACGCACATCCTAATTTATATATAAGATATGTGTGTGTGTGTGTGTGTGTGTGTACGTGCGCGCGCGCGCGCGTGTGTGTGTGTGTGTGTGTGTGTGTGTGTGTGTGTGAAGAAATGTAAGCAAACAGTTGTGCTAGAAACAGACACACATCCAATGCAGTTAAATAAAATCACAGGTATTAATTGTTTCGATATTAATTTTTTTTCTGGAAAACAATCGATTATTTCACAGTGACATTTTTCGAGTAGAGAAAAATTTATTCCAAATCGTGTTTCTTAATAGTAAGTTACTCTAGCTGAGAATGCTGGTTGTTTCCCCCCCCCCCCCCCCTTCTCTCTCTCTCTCTCTCTCTCTCTCTCTCTCTCTCTCCCACACACACACACCCTACTCATGCTCACACAGACATAACTGTCACAATGATTGATGCAACTCAACAGGTCCAACACAACCAGGTGCCTGCAATTTACAAGTATAACAGCTCGTTGTGTACATGATTACTGTTTGGCTGATAATCTGAGAAAGTTGTCATAACCAGTGCGCAGCTCGCCGACCACGGATCGTATTAGATCTCAAGTTTCCGGCTGTTTGTCCCTGAACATTTCTAATTTTCCGTAATTTCCTCAAAATTAATACCTCTCTGCTGGAAAATGTCTAAATTGTTGTATTCAACATTCGCACTTTGTGTATTACCCGCCCGGCCTCGGACAATTTTGGCGCTACATTCAAGTCACAGCAATTTAAACAAGGAAATACACAAGTAATCTTATTTAAACTAAACTTACGGGCACGCTAGTTCACACAACTTATTGTCTTCTAGAACTTCAGCAAGATAAAGAGGAACACAACAGCATGTAATGTTCACAGTTGAGAAACACCAAGTGTAGGCTAATGTATCAGAATTACAAGAACCAGAGACGTCAAGCGACAAGTCTTACTCTAAATAACAAAAAGCATCATTACCACAACAACACGACAACACACACTGCCACAACAAGAACAACACAATACGCACTACCACAACAAGAACAGCACAACACACACTACCATACCAACAAGAACAACACAACTCGCACTACCAACAGTTCGACGACAACAACAACAACAGTAACTATAACAACAACACAATACACACTATTACTACCACTACTACAACAACAATAATAACAACAAAAACCACACAACACACTACTATTACCATCACAAAAAAGCAAAACACACTACCACCACCACTACCACAACACAATACATACTATTACCACCACCTCAACAACAACAACAAAACAACAACAACAAACCAAAACACACTACCAATGCTACCACAGCAACAACAATAACAACACACAAAACAAATGGAAGTAACACTGACGAGCGTAGAGTGTGAGAATTATATGTTAGATGTCTGTAACGAGCGTAGAGTGTGAGCATTATATGTTAGATTTATGTAACGAGCGTATAGTATAAGAAATATATGTTAGATTTCTGTAACGAGCATGGAGTATGACAATTATATGTTAGATTTCTGTAACGAGTGTAGAGCATGATAATTATATATTAGATTGCCATAACGAGCGTAGAGTGTGAGAATTATATGTTAGATTTCTATAAGTGATAAAGTCCAATGTTCTGTGTTCACTTACATTTTCTACTGGAATGATCCATATCAAAGGTAAAAATGTTCTCTGTGCATTTAATATCTGGATGTACGAGGAAGTGGACAGGTTGCTAAATTGGCTGGTGCTGATCCTGTGAGCTGTCAGCTACATTAAGACAAAGCTACTACGATGAAGGAACGTAAACTTGCCAAGAGATCACACCAGCAAAAAAATGCTGAATGCAACGTCCTGTAAAGGATATGCAACCAACTAACCGATACGAAGAAGATTGTGTTCGAATGGAAAGTGCAGAAAACAAAGGACGCATGTCTACAATAGGTGATTTAGCTGGCAGTGAGCAGAGGGCCTGGACGACATTCAACGCCTAGATGAACACACAGAGGGCCTGGATGACACTCAGATGCCTAGATGAACACACAGAGGGCCTGGATGACACTCAGATGCCTAGATGAACACACAGAGGGCCTGGATGACACTCAGATGCCTAGATGAACACACAGAGGGCCTGGATGACACTCAGATGCCTACATGAACACACAGAGGCATGGATGACACTCAACGCCTAGATGAACACACAGAGGCCTGGACGAAACTCAACGCCTAGATGAACACACAGAGGCCTGGATGACACTCAACGCCTAGATGAACACACAGAGGCCTGGACGACACTCAACGCCTAGATGAACATACAGAGACCTGGATGACACTCAACGCCTAGATGAACACACAGAGGGCCTGGATGACACTCAACGCCTAGATGAACACACAGAGGCCTGGATGACATTCAACGCCTAGATGAACACACAGAGGGCCTGGATGACACTCAACGCCTAGATGAACACACAGAGGGCGTGGATGACACTCAACGCCTACATGAACACACAGAGGGCCTGGACGACACTCAACGCCTAGATGAACACACAGAGGCCTGGATGACATTCAATGCCTAGATGAACAAACAGAGGCCTGGACGACACTCAACGCCTAGATGAACACACAGAGGCCTGGATGACACTCAGATGCCTAGATGAACACACAGAGGCCTGTACGACACTCAACGCCAAGATGAACACACAGGGGCCTGTACGACACTCAACACCAAGATGAACACACAGGGGCCTGGATGACACTCAACGCCTAGATGAACACACAGAGGGCCTGGATGACACTCAACGCCTAGATGAACACACAGAGGGCCTGGATGACACTCAACGCCTAGATGAACACACAGAGGGCCTGGACGACACTCAACGCATAGATGAACACACGGAGACCTGGATGACATTCAACGCCTAGATGAACATACAGAGGCATGGATGACATTCAACGCCTAGATGAACACACAGAGGGCCAGGATGACACTCAACGCCTAGATGAACACACAGAGGGACTGGACGACACTCAAAGCCTAGATGAACACACAGAGGGCCTGGATGACACTCAACGCCTAGATGAACACACAGAGGGCCTGGACGACACTCAACGCCTAGATGAACACACAGAGGCCTGGATGACATTCAATGCCTAGATGAACAAACAGAGGCCTGGACGACACTCAACGCCTAGATGAACACACAGAGGCCTGGATGACACTCAGATGCCTAGATGAACACACAGAGGCCTGTACGACACTCAACGCCAAGATGAACACACAGGGGCCTGTACGACACTCAACACCAAGATGAACACACAGGGGCCTGGATGACACTCAACGCCTAGATGAACACACAGAGGGCCTGGATGACACTCAACGCCTAGATGAACACACAGAGGGCCTGGATGACACTCAACGCCTAGATGAACACACAGAGGGCCTGGACGACACTCAACGCATAGATGAACACACGGAGACCTGGATGACATTCAACGCCTAGATGAACATACAGAGGCATGGATGACATTCAACGCCTAGATGAACACACAGAGGGCCAGGATGACACTCAACGCCTAGATGAACACACAGAGGGACTGGACGACACTCAAAGCCTAGATGAACACACAGAGGGCCTGGATGACACTCAACGCCTAGATGAACACACAGAGGGCCTGGACGACACTCAACGCCTAGATGAACACACAGAGGGCCTGGACGATACTCAACGCCTAGATGAACACACAGAAGCCTGGATGACATTCAACGCCTAGATGAACACACAGAGGCCTGGATGACACTCAACGCCTAGATGAACATACAGAGGCCTGGATGACACTCAACGCCTAGATGAACACACAGAGGGTCTGGATGACACTCAACGCCTAGATGAACACACAGAGGCCTGGATGACATTCAACGCCTAGATGAACACACAGAGGCCTGGACGACACTCAACGCCTAGATAAACACACAGAGGCCTGGATGACACTCAACGCCTAGATGAACACACAGAGGCCTGGACGACACTCAACGCCTAGATAAACATACAGAGGCCTGGATGACACTCAACGCCTAGATGAACACACAGAGGGCCTGGATGACACTCAACGCCTAGATGAACACACAGAGGCCTGGATGACATTCAACGCCTAGATGAACACACAGAGGGCCTGGATGACACTCAACGCCTAGATGAACACACAGAGGCCTGGACGACATTCAACGCCTAGATGAACACACAGAGGCCTGGATGACACTCAACGCCTAGATGAACACACAGAGGCCCTGGACGACACTCAACGCCTAGATGAATACACAGGCGTCTGGATGACACTCAACGCCTAGATGAACACATAGAGGGCCTGGGTGACAGTCAACGCCTAGATGAACACACAGCACACTTTCTATCAGGCTGCCACCCGGTATCATCAAACGCGGAGGCACTTACACTGTTCCTTGTTGGAAATGCTGTGTTTCTGTGTAACATTCCGCTCTGAATCTCCCGTCTGATGTTATAACTGCCCCTTGTATTTAAGTGTATTAACTTGTTAAACTATTTTCCTCTCTGATTGTAATCTCAAACTGTCGGGTTATCTTCCTCTATGATATAACAACGAAAACAGACTCACCAATAAAACATGGTCAATTGATGTGAGAAAAATATTGAGACAAAGTTCTGTATGAAACATATATTGTTGCAGGCAAGCCAAACAAAGTTCTGTATGAAACGTATATTGCTGCAGGCAAGTCAAACAAAGTTCTGTATGAAACGTATATTGCTGCAGGCAAGTCAAACAGTTCTGTATAAAACATTGTTGCAGGCAAGTTAAACAAAGTTCTGTATGAAACATATATTGATGCAGGCAAGTCAAACAGTTATGTATAAAACATATATTGTTGCAGGCAAGTTAAACAAAGTTCTGTATGAAACATACATTGATGCAGGTAAGTTAAACAAAGACAATATGCAGACATCTAATGGCAGCGAAATGTGGGTAAAATGCAGAGAATATCGTTGATGAACAAACAACAACAACAACAAACAAATTATGCAGTCTTTCAAGACGTAAATAAAAACAAAGTGGTCATAGAAATTCGTCACGATGTTTTAGGTGTGTTATGAAGATAGATTAACTTGAAATTTGAAATAGCACTGACACCTGGCAAGGTTGGTGGGGATAAGTGTAAGGGAAGGTGAAAGAGATAAAACGAGGGGCGTTCAGAAAGTAATGTACGACATCGTTTTTCTCAGGAGCTGTTTATCAAAAATCATGAAAGGTTTATATATAATACAGCTGACCCTGCCCGGCTTCGCCAGACCCTGGTGGGGAGCATCTCATTTAATTCATATAAGTAGTCATATAAGTTCTCGTTCCCGTTACCGACTGACTGTCTGTCTGTCCTGTCTGTCTGTCTGTCTGTCTGTCTGTCTGTCTGTCTGTCTGTCTGTCTGTCGGTCTGTCTGTCTGTCTAATCATTTATTGGTTGCGATTAGAACAACCTAGATAAACGAAGACCAACTTACAAAAAGCATTAGAAAGAGCACTTGAAAGATCTTTTACATATTCCCCAACAATTAACTTGGGTAAATGGAGCGGCGGCAGCAGCAGCAGAAGAAGAAGAAAAAGAAGGAGGAGGAGGAGGGAGGATGAGAACGCAGGAGGAGGGAGAGGGAGGAGGATGAGGAGGAGAGAGGAGGTGGAGAGAGGAAGAGGTAGGAGGAGGGAGAAGGAGGAGGGAGGAGTGAGGAGGTAGAGGGAGGAGGAGGAGGAG